>SNQJ01S0211096.1:0-15934 GCA_010110895.2 Picea sitchensis | reverse complement strand
AATTCATTGTGATAACACTAGTGCCATCAGTGTGTCCAAGAATCCTGTATTCCACTCCAAGACCAAGCATATTCCCATAAAATACCATTTTCTGAGAGAGAAGGTCACCAATCAGATTGTTCAGGTCCATTACATTCCAACCATAGAACAAATTGCAGACATCTTTACTAAACCCCTAGCCAAGACACCATTTGAATATCTCTGACAGAAGCTGGGTGTCATCCTGTCTCAAACCTAAGAGAGTCCATCCTGTTAGGGGGAGTTTGTATTGATTGAATATCTGATACCTCCAAAAAATACTGCAACAGCTCAGGGGGAGTGTGTTTTCTTTGACATTGATGTCAAAGGGGGAGAAAAGAACAGGTCTGGGTGCCTTTGTTGCCATCAATGCCAAAGAGGGACATTGTTGGCATGTTTTATAGGCAGCGTATGCTTGTCATTGATGGAAAGTACAGCAGTGATGATGGCTTGAGTACAGGTATAGTGTGCCAGGAAGGCACCAAAATTATTTTGGGAAGACGCAACAGAGCAAGCTTGTGAAGACCAGAAGAATAGTGCAGAGGTGCACACATAGTGTAGAGTATGCGTGTTCGTCATTGATGGAAAAGATCACGAAAAAAAGCACAATGATGATCGCATGGAAAGATCAAAAGCTAAACTCCATTTCGAGTATCAGAAGCTAAACTTTATTTCAGATTTTTGGATACCGGGAGTTGGAAGTGTCGAAACACTCCATCACAGAAATGCTGAAATGCCAAAATGCAAAATGCCGAAATATCGGACCGTTGATTTGATTCCATTTCGGAGTTTCATATACCAGGAGTTGGAAGTGTCGAAACACTTCATCACATAAATTCCAAAATGGGGAAATGTGAAACGTCAAAATACATTGATCTAACTCCATTTCGGAGTTTTGGATACTGGGAGTTGGAGGTGTCAAAGACACTCACGACAAGAATACTGAAACGGTGAAATGAAAAACATTGAAATACGTTGATCTGACTCCATTTCATAGTTTTGGATACCGGGAGTTGGAGGTGTCAAGAACACTCACGACAAGAATGCTGAAATCCCAAAATGTGAAACCACGACTTAATCTGAGTCGTTGATCAAAGAAATATTTGGACCGTCGAATCATCAAGATTATGGACCATTTATCTGACTCCATTTAAGAGTTTCGAATACTGGGAGTTGGAGGAGTCAAGGAAGAAACTCACAGCAAGAACTCGCGATATGTGAAATCATGAAAAGATCTGGACCGTCAAATCATCAAGATTGTGGACCGTTGATCTGACTCCATTTCGTAGTTTTGGATACCGGGAGTTGGGGGAGTCAAGAGTCAAGACTCTTCATCATAGGAGTCCCGAAGTTGCGAAATGCGAAACACCGATCATTTTGAGGTTTGTGACTTGGAGTGTCGAGATACTTCTCCACAGGAATGTCGAAATGTAGGAATGCTGAAATGTGAAATCGCGAAAGCACTTTATGAATAAATGCTTGGTCACAACTGTGGGCATGTGAAGGAAGGAGCTTTCAAGTTGCAAGGCTCCATTTCATGATCGGGAGTTGGAAGAGTCAGAGTGACTCGGAACAAATTTGTGAAACACGAAATTGTGAAATGTAGTTTTGAATAAGGTTGTGGTCATAGAAAGTGGTCACATCTACGAAATATGGAGGAAGGAGCTAGTGCAACCAAGATCCATTTCGGAGATCGCAACTTGGAGAGTTGAGATACCTCATCCCCAAATCCATGAAACATGAGTCACAAAAGAACCTTCTGAAGAGGCGTGTGGTCACTTCCTAAGGCCACATGTGAAAGGAAAGGTGAAAGGTGCCAAAAGCACAAGGCTTAATAGGTTCACAGTGTAACTGCTAGAAATGACTGATGGTTTCTGTCAGAGGACTTGAAGAGACTTCAGGGTGATCGCCAGAGAAGATGAAGGGTCTCGAGGCATCTTCCAGTGGCATGAATACTGTTCATAGAGGATATTGACAGATGTAATATAGTTCGATCCTGGATCTGCAACAGAGGGAATGAGCTCGACTATGATAGAGAAGACGAAGAGTCTCGACTGCTGGAGAGGCTAAGGAATCTCGGCATAACACCCAGTGATGATGGACGCATGGTTTTAACCACTAGAGAAGCTGATGAGTTGCTATGATGATCAGGTAGAGCACTCAACATGGGGAGAGAATGCAGAAGCATTGTGAATAGAGGATGTAGAAGATGGAGAGAGAGAATAAAAATGCAGAACATAGAAGAGATTGGGGGCTGTTGAGAGTGATTCAGGTGTGTAGAAGGTGGCAGAGTGCAGCAACTGAAATACATAGAAGAGGAATGGTGCATTGAATGGAAATGGCACACATATCATAAAAGGCAGAAGAACATAAAGGACAAGGCATGTGTGCAGGAAGACAGTGATGCAGACAGAGCAGGGTAGTGTAACAGAACAGTGATGAGACTGGTAAGCCATTGATGAACATTATATCACTGTAATAAGTTTCTATAGAAAACTTTATATTTCAGGGTGGTAGGGAGGTGCTAGGGAGGACTGTTGTCCTCAGAGGTTCAAGTGGGTGCTTGAACATAGGGAGTTGTAGCTTCCATCTGGTTGCAACCAGAGAAACCAGGGTGGTAGGGTGGTGCAAGGGAGAACTATTGTTCTCTGTTTTACAGGTTGGTGCCTATGTGACTGGAAGTTTTTGCTTCCATCCAATTGGTGTTGGAACACTTAGGGAGTTGTTGCTTCCTTCTAGTGGGTGCTAGAGAAACCAGGTAGTTGGTGCTTCCTTCTAGTGGGTGCTAGAGAAACCAAGGGAGTTGGTGCTTCCTTCTAGTGGGTGCTAGAGAAACTAGGGAGTTGGTGCTTCCTTCTAGTAGGTGCTAGAGAAAATAGAGATTTGGTGCTCTCAAAAAGTTGTAGCTTACAAAACAGAGGTTGTAGCGTCACAATGAGTTGGAGCTCATATGTATGATAATGTACAGAATGTAAAGATTACTTGTCATACCAAGAAGAAGAGGTTTTTACGCTTTATGGGTTTCCTCAGGAAATATCTCTCTGTATATTTCGTATGTGTGAATGATGTTGAATGTTCTATTGCTTACTTCCCTGCATTATTGTCATTGTCATTCAGTGCTCTGCAAAGATTTTAAAATAATCATAATTGTTTAAGCTCGATAACAACTGATTCACCCCCGCCCCCTCTCAGTTGTCCAACATAGAGACATTATGGTGTGCCATCACTTTTTGTTGTCCCAACTTTACTTTTCTCAGTGATTCCTTGATCTTCTTGCATGTTCGATGCAACATCTTCCAACTGTGCAATTTGGTTATCCAAGTCGCCATCATTGTAGAATATGAATGAATCCAAATCAAAGTGGACAAAGTATAATGGGTAGTTGTGTGGTTTTTCCTAACTGCTGACCATATACTTCATCAGAGTCTCTTTGTACAGTCTTCTCTATTTTCCAAATACTGAGATGGTAGCATAATCCATATCTAACTACAAAGTGCCTTTCAACTTACCTCCCTAAGATCTAGATAACAACATACCATATTTTGGAGGAATATTTGCAACCACAATATCCATCACCATGATTTTTGTTAGGACTTGAGCCAGAGTGATACACAAATATTTAATTATCCCTATACATTTGACCTTGCTAGAGTTGAAAGAATGCAAGTCTTTGTAGGGTCTGGTAACATTAAGCCCCAACTTCTCCATCACAGCTTTGGGCATTAGATTGTGAGAGGCATCGGAATCAAGCATGGAATTATGTAAGGTCTTGTCATGGATATTCAAACTGATGTAGAAAGGAGGTACGGCTCCATTATCAGTTTGTCCATCAACTTCAGGACCGAACAACAGCTCAGGTTGATCATCAGTAAGATTTATAGTGTCCATGTATGATCCTGATCCAATATTTAACACCTTTGTGCCTATTTCTGGTTCAATGCTCAATGTCTTGATCAACTGTGATCTGTAAGAATTTTTTCTCATTATTTCAGACAGGGGAATAGGAATATTCAATTTGGCTAATTCCCCTTCCAGAATAAAAGTAGTGGAAGTTCTACTTTGAACTTTTACTTTTGGTTTATCGGTTACATTTCTCTATACATAATTACTTGGCTGACTTGTTGATGCAACTCCAGTTTGCACTATTCTTTGTGAAGTTTCAGGATTCCTTCGTGCAGAAGATTCATAATTATCCTTCTCAGGGACTTTCTTGGGAGAAGCTTCAGAGGTTTTCTTGGTCTCATTTGTTTTCTTTGTTTTAGCAGCCTTCTTTGTAGGATTGTCATTGGTCTTGTTTCTTCTCAGGTTATACTGTCTCTGGACCTCCATTATATAATTCTCAAAGGCATGTTTTTTTGTTTCCTCTTCTTCCTCATTTACCTTTGTTTGCGAGAGGAGAAAAAGCTCTTGTTCTTCCTGAGTAAGGAAAATGGAATCATTGTCATGGACACCCATGAGTTTTATGTGAACATCATCCAACTCTTCGATTATATCCTCCCCCTCATCAATGTATATTTCCTCAAGAGGTGGTCTAATGTGTTGATCAGGCCCTCTTTGCTGCCTTTGGTCTATGGGTTCCCTCTGCCTAATTTGGGGAGGATTCCTTCTGAAATTTGGATTTCTGATCTGAAGGGCAGGTTGATTTTCCCTGGGTGGATTCCTGACAATGATGGTTAGCCTTTCCATCATTCTCTCGATAGTTCTAACCATGGAATCTAGTCTATCATCTGAATAAGACATGGAAGGATCTTCTTTGATTGTAAGCCTTCTTTATGTTCTTCGCCTGGCTCTTCTGGATAATAGATTTTCTTCCACGCTTGTTGGCATAGGGGGAGACCCAAGGTTCAACTCTAACAGTGCACCAACAAGCCCTAACTACTGTCCCTTTCGGCAACACCTATGAAGCAGATGCAATCTCACCCGAAGTAGCTATAGGGACCATAGGAAATGCAGAGTGGATTCACAGCAACAACACACAAACAACACACAACCACCTAGTTATCTTTTATCTTCCTTAAGCCTACTGTGCAAGTTACGTTTCATATCTAACACAATATCACAATAGCATCATATCAAGTGACAGAGAACACAACATCACTCACACATAACAAAAAATATACGTGGTTCACCCTCTCCCTAGGGCTACGTCCACAGAACTGTGCTTTATGATATATTAAGATGGAAATATACAGTTCTTATCTGCGCTCTTAGCTAGAATATCTTCTCTTATTCTCTCTCTTTCTCTCTCTTTCTCTCCCCAATCTATGCACCCAGTTGTAGGGTTGATATTCTCACCCAGCTAAATATGTTACAATACCAAAAGGCTCTCCCACTTAGCACTTCTCTCTCACACAGTAGTACTCACTCAATCATACAATAACAATGAAATCTCAACCAACTTAGCACCAACCCATCCCAGGTCCTTTAGACCTTTATTTATACATTGAAATATCTCTTGGACACCCTTAGGTTAAAACTTAAGTGTCAGAACCCTAGATACCAAAACCCTAGGTGTCTAAAACCCTAGGTCAACTTGACCTGCATTTTCAGGGCTTCGTCAACCTGTCTTTCCTTCCTTCACGCACGGTTCTTCAAAGCATCTGTTGACATCTTATTTTGCTTGTTGAGTTTTTCCATGATCCCTCTTCCTTTCTGATCTATCATCCTCGATATCCTCATCCAATGACTTTATTTATCTTACTTCGCTCCGTCTTTTCTCCTCTTTTGCTCACTTTGACCCAGTATTAGTCACTGTGTCTTCCGCGCAGTTCGCATTTTTCCTTTTTCTCCCTTAATATTCGCTTCCGTCCATAACCAAGGGACAACATGCCCCCAAAACTCACTTGTGACTCGTCTCAAGGCAGTTCAGGCCTGAAATTTTTGTTTCATTTCAACTTCAGACTGCGCAGGGCAGCCTGTGCTTTATGCTATATTTCTCCCTTCTATGTGCAGACTGTCTTTTTTGTGTCTAGTACCCATTTTCAACTGCACCTAGTACCTAGACCCTTTTCCTTTTTATTTTACTAAGAGTTGTGAGGCAGATGGTTATCATAATACAATTTCAACCAAATTATGTTCACCAAACCTTCCTTCCATTCTCCAGTCAAAGTATTCAACTATGCAGGTCCTCCTTCTGTAAAATAGGTAATATCATATGGCCCAAGCCAATGCATCCTGAACTTCCCTGGATGCTTCATGAACTTACTTTCATATACCAATACCAGATCTCCTTGCTTGAAATCTTTCTTCTTGATGTAGGCCTTTTCTCTTTTTTCTGAAACGATTGATGAAATTCTGCAATAAATCTATCTTCTTCCAGTTCACCAACAATTCAAGCCTCTCTTGCACAGTGCCAGTTTCATCCATATCTATAAAGGTTGCAATTCTCAGGCTAGGAACCAAATATTCCATGAGTGCAATTGCTTCTAGACCATAGACCAATTTAAAGGGGGTTTGCATGGTCAGTTTCTTGCAAGTGGTTCTATAGGCCCATATTACTGATGGTACTCTCAAATCCCAGTGATCCCTATTGACACTACATATCTTCGTCAATGTTGTCTCCAATATCTTATTGAATGCTTCAACTGTCCCATTTTCTTGGGGATGATAGGGCGTGCTCTTTTGATGGTGAACATCAAATTCCTAAGTCAAGGATCCAATAGTCCTGTTAATAAAATGTGCACCTTGATTGCTCATAAGGATATTTGGGCATCCAAACCTAGTTATGATATCATCAAATATGAAGCACGCAGTTGTAGTTGCACTACAATCCTTAACTGCTCTTGCATCTGCCCATCTGGTCCAATACTTTGTCATAGTGATTATGTATCTATTTCTTGTGCACTTTCCTGGTGGGTTGATAGGTCCCACGAAGTCAATGGCCCATTTCTCAAATGCTTGTAGGGTCATAAGTGGTTCTAAAGGAATCTCATCTCTTTTGGACGGCTTCCCAACTATTTGGCATACATCACAAGCCTTATAGTATTCCTTAGCATCTTTGTGTAGAGTAGGTCACCAAAGGCCATCCCTAAGAATATTCTACGTTGTTGATTTCCCTACGTAGTGTCCTCCTGCGATGCCTTCATGTGATTCTACGAGGATCAATGGTCTCTCTGCTTCCATAAAACACCTCCTCAATATCTCATCAAGTCCCATCTTGTATAGTTGTCCAACTATAAGTGAAAAATCTACAGCGCGTACTACCAGTTGTTTCTTCTAAGTGATTTCATATTCACTAGGTTCCATTCCTGTTGACAGGAACTGCACTATCTATGCAAAGTGATCATCAACCTTCCTGATGGCCAGAAACTATGCATATGGCAATGTCTCTTCCAAACTAGTAGGCTCTTCTCCATGTTCCAACCTTGACAAGTGGTCAGGACCTTTGTTCATCCTTCTTGGCTTAACCACGATCTCGAAATCATATTCCTAAAATAACAGAAGCCATATGCATATTCTCCCCCCAACACTGGCTTGTTGACTAAGTATTTAAGAGAAGAATGATCAATGAACATCTTAAAAAGTCCTCCCAACAAGTAGTGGTAGAATTTATCTAGCGCATACACCATGGCCTATCCTTCTTGCTCTGTGGTGGTGTAATTAATCTTAGTTGTTGATAGCTTCCTTCTAGCAAAGGATAATGGGTGGTCAATGTCTCCAGCTCCTACTTGTGCTAACATTTATCCTAATGCGATAAAAGATGCATCGACATGCATGTGAAATTCCTTACTCCAATTTGGGAAAAAGGGAATGGGTGCAGTAACCATTTTCTGTTTTAGTGTGTCGAAGCTCTGTTGGCATTCGTTTGTCCAATGAAATTGAAAGTCTTTCTTTAGAATCTTATCCATGGGTTTTGTGATCTGTGTGTAGCCCTTAATGAACTTCCTATAGTATTCAGTATGTCCCAGCGCAGTGCACATTTGTTTGACTGGAGTAGGACGGGATAGATCGACTATAATGGAAATCTTGGATGGATATACCAGAAATCCTTGCTTACACACAACATGGCCCAACAATACTCTAAAGGGTGAAAATAATATGCACTTTTTTAGGTTCAAGGCAATCTGACATTGCCTGCACTTATCCAACATTAGTCTTAAACATTCAATATAATTTTGCAAAATGATGAAAACAGTCCAGTCATCAAAATATGCTTCCAGGAATTTATGTAAAAACTCCTTAAACGCTTCAACCACCACCCTGGAAAAGATGGTTGGTGCATTCTTCAATCCAAATGGCATCATTGTATATTGATAGGATCCCCATTCTGTTGTAAATGTGGTCTTATGGTGATCTTCCTTGACAATCCAGATCTGATGGTATCCTGAAAATCCATCTATAAAATAATATACCTCATGTCCTCCTACATTGTCTAACACTTAATCATTGAATGGTGTAGGGAATGGGTCATGCAAACAGACATCATTCAACTTCCTAATATCTACACAGATCCTAATTTCTCCTATCTTCTTATCTTGTACCACCATAGGGCTAATCCATTCTGATTCTTCAACAGGTTCTATGATTCCTTCTTCCAGCATTCTGTCAAGCTCAATCTTCACTTTCTCCTTATATTTAGGGTTCAATCTGTAGGGTCTCTGTTTGAATGGCCTTGCATATGGGTTAAAAGGGATCCTCGTTTCTCCTATGGATCCTTTAATTCCCTTCATATAAGTGAACTTGGTTGGAAACAAGTCCTGATATTCATGTAGTAATTCTGTGATCTTGTCAATAGTGGCAGTATCCCAATAATCTGCAACATTTGCAAGCTTTGGTGTCTGCTCTGTTCCAATGTTGACTTTTTTTATTTTGATTGGTTGTCCAACAAAAGGTAGTTTGAATCCTGGTCCTTCTACATCTCTTTGGTCTTCTGTTTCTGCGATGTTCACATTCCTAGGATCGTCATCTTCAGTAGCATTGATATCGTAACAACCTTGTAACTTTTGAAGAGGCGCAGTCCATTCATCCTCGTCTTTCTCCAAAGGGAGGCTATGTGTCTCCTCGAACACTTTTTGTCTTACAACCTGTAATTCTTGATCTATTGTAGGATATTGGATTTCAAACAAAAAGGTAGTTACAAAGTTCTGGGTCATACCTTCCCAATCTGCAGTGATGAGGCGCAGTTCTGCTTGAAGATACCAGTTGATGGGAGTTGTGTGTAGTTTGTTAATGAATTATTGTACCCACTGTTCTTGAGGAATGTTGCTCTAGGATTCCTCGCAACTTCGCACATGGTCCTTCAGATAGTTTTAACCTGTGTACCTAACTTTGCAGCCTTCTACTTGCTCTGAAAATTGCGTTGTCATCAAAGTGAGACATTGTACCCAGTCTGTAATATTGTTTTTTTGTGTCGCCCACCATATCACTGGAGTTGATTTTAGGGCCTCATCCATCACCAACAATATTTGTGGTATTGGTACAATTTCTTCAAAGTCCAACAAGAATGCTTATAAATGATTTATACCATCAAAGGTGGGTAAGTTACTTATTGTTGTGTCGATCCAGTGAACTTCTCGGGTTAATCCAGCACATCTCCTTGTAGATAGTTCGTACATTTTTTTCTTCCAGTTCTCCAGTGCTTCTTCTGAATCCAATGAGCATGCACTATCACTTCGCCAGATCAAATTCCCATCTGTTGTAGGATTAATGTAATCCTATCTAGATGTCAATTTGTATATGTTTTCTAGTTCATATGTGCGGTCTTCTTCTCTGATGGTTTCTGTGTGTCTCTGACCTTCATCGGGATCCAAAGGTGCAATGACCCTAAGGACATATCTTTCAAACGTCATTCTTATTTTCTTTAAATCAACCACAGTGGAATTATTGAAATCCCAATCAATTCCTAACAGTGCAGGGTGAGGACAACTATCATCAACTATCTCAATCACCTCAAAGTATGAAAACATCCTTACTCCATCGATGTTCACAGGGACACACTCTAGTCTTCCAAAGGGGCTTACATCTTGTTGATTAGCCATCCTGAGTGTGATAGGGGAATATATCAACATAGGTTTTCCCATCAGTACCCAGGTCTGCTTCGCCATGACATTGACCTCTGACCCTAAGTCGAGGACCACATAGTCTATATCATACTCTCCAAGGTGAGCATTAACGTGTAGTTATTTATTTGTGCTTCTCTTCTTGGATAGTTTATGTACTACTTTATTCAACAAAGGATCTACCCTTCCTATCTCATACTGTCTTACCAAATTTTGGAGTTCTTGTATGGATTTTTCATATTTAATCAACGCAATAAATGTATACAAGAAATTGATAAGTTTACTCACCTCTTTTCCATCTCCGGGTGAAGTAGACAGATCAAATTCCAAAGGAATTCCATATTTTCTTACTTTTGGTCGAACCTTTGATGAAGAAGCCTAATCTCTTCTAAATTCCTTTCTTTCTTCCTCAAATATCTTCTTCTCTTTCTTTGGTTCAAACTCTTGTGTCTTTTCTATAGCTTTCCTAACTCTTGATTCTTCTGTAGTCTTTCCTTGGATCACTCTATATTCTCCTGTAATAGTGCCTCCTCGTGTGAAAACAACGAATCTAGGGTCTGCTCCGTGAGTTTCCACTTTGATTAGTTGTATTTTTTATTTTCCTCCTCATTTATCTTGAAGCTTAGCCAAAAATGTTGGACATACCTCGATAACATGGTCGAATGAGTTGCAGTAGCTGGGTTATGACAGTCCCTTGCCAAGTGTCATGGTTGTGTGCAGTTATAACAGATGATCTATCTTCGACCTAGACCCATATCTCCACCTCTTCCTCTTCCTCTCAATCCACCCCAAGGGTTGAAGTTTCCTCTCCTAGGGGAATTATACTGTGCAGTGGTTCCTTATTGTTGCACTTCACCTTGAATTTTGTATATATCCCTCGACCTTTCATGCATGAGATCATAAGCCCTACAATCCATGTCATCGTGTCCTACCGACTTACAGAACATGCAATACATATTTGTGGGTTTCTGGACATATTTTGTAGATAGTAACATTCACCAGGGCGATGTCGATTTCTACATACCTCGCACCAAGGTAGGGTAACTTTCTTCAAAGGGATCAGAGCTTTAGAGGTAAAGTATTCCTGAAATAAGGGGCAATTCTCCTTATCATGGCCTTTTGATTTGCATCTGATACACCAAATGTCTTCTCTTTTATATGTTCCCTTTTCTTTCTTCATATATTCAACCTGCAGTGATAAGCTAGTTATATGACTCAAGATTTGACTCATACCTAAGATGGATTCTCCCATAGGGGTTGATTCTAATTTCATGGTGATCTCCAGTGCCTCAACCTACGAAGTAATCTTTTGTTGCATCAGAGGAACTCTGATGTGTGGCAAAAGGGAAGCAATGAACCATTCCTTGCTCTTCTCATCTGGGATTTGAAAATTCAAATGGCCTATCAAGGTATTAAATCTCTTATCAAACTCCCACATAGGTTCAACTGTTCTCTGCTTGATTTCTTTTAGTTCTGTAATGCACTGTGAATCTGATTTAGGTTTCTTGAATTCAGTAGTTAGCGCAGTCTTAATGAAATTCAGTGGTTTAGGTGTAGCTCCTTGGACAAATTTCATATACCATCTCAGTGCACAATCTCTTAGGGTAGTACTGAACTGAGCCTATTTTACAGCTTCATCAGTGATATTCTTAATACTCCACACAGATTCACATAGAAACCAGTGTTGATCAAGATCTTCAAATCCATCTCCTCTAAAGGTGGGTAACGTCATCTTATCTGCCATAGATCTTCCTAGGTTTCCTGACTGAGTATGTGGTGGATTTCTAGTGACAGTGCTCTGAGCTTTCTAATGACTTCGGTTACTCTGGTAACTTAACATTGTTGAAGCAACAGGGGGAATAATAGTACTTACTTCAATAGTCGACGCAGTTCTTGAAGTTTCTGGCTCTTCTCGGCGAGGTTCTTATGTCCTAGAAGATTCTAAATTCTCTTCGTCTATTAGATCTGCCTCTTCCCCATGGTAGAACCATTCGTCTCCATAGTTCTGCTTGAATAGTTTCACAAGGTGAACTTCTATGAATACTTTCCCACTACGCGTATGTCCAACCTATGTGTCATTGTCGCTGTCTGAATTTTTGAACATTTATCTCTTCCGATATGACCGATTACTATATCTTCAAGATGTTCTTCTCATGCAATGGCATCTTGATCTTCAACTTCAGAAAATGTAAAATATTTCCTTAAGGTCCCTTAAAGAAATATCTCTCTGCTTGGCTATATGATTCCACTCTGTCAACAACAAAATCAGTGATATACCCTCCAATGGTGTTATCAAACCAGTGATCTACTGCTCTTGACATGGCGTTATCAACTCTCTTGACATTCTTGATCAACGTCGACGTCCAAACCATAGGTGGTCTGAGTCTGACTTCAAGCTGGGTATCTGCTAACCTAGCTAGCCACTCATATAGCTCCCGATGGATTCCTCCAAAGAAAATCTTGTGTATATCAGTAAATATATATCTTCCCAACCAATCCTTTGTACTAAGATTAGGGTTCTTATTATGGGCTTCATTGAAGTCATTTTCTTGATCTTCTATCCACTTCTGAATATATGTCTTCGATCGAAACCACATTGACATTCCCTCAAGAAGATTTATGTCCTAACAACGAAACCATTTGTTGGCGCAAGGGCAGACCCAAGGTTCAAATCTAACATCACACCAAAAATCCCTAACTACTGGCCCTTTGGGAAACACCTACAAAGAAGATGCAGTATCACCCGAATTAGCTATAATGGGTTGCAGGACATAGGTGTCTACAACCAGAGGAAATGCAGAGTGGATTCACAGCAACAACACACAGCCACCTTATTATCCTTTATCTTACTTAAGCCTATTGCGCAAGTTATATTTCATATCTAACCCAATATCACAATAGAATCATATCAAATGATAGAGAACACAACATCAATCACACATAAAACAAGATATATGTCGTTCACCCTCTCCCTAGGGATATGTCCACAGAACTGTGCTTTATGATATATTAAGATGGAAGAATACAGTTCTTATCTGCACTCTTAGCTAGAAAATCTTCTCTTCTTCTCTCTCTTTCTCTCCCCTCCCTACGCACCCAGATGCAGGGTTGATCTTCATACCCAACTAAATATCTTACAATACCAGAAGGCTCTCGCACTCAACACGTCTCTCTCACATAGTAGTACTCACTCAATAATACAATTTCAATGAACTCTCAACCAACTTAGCACCAACCCATCCTAGGTCCTTTAGACATTTATTTATACATTACAATAGCTCTCAGACACCCTTAGGTTAAAACCTAAGTGTCAAAACCCTAGATACCAAAACCCTAGGTGTCTAAGACCCTAGGTAAACTTGACTTGCATTTTCAGGTCGTCACCAGCCTGTCTTTCCTTCCTTCACGCACGGTGCTTCAAAGCATCTATTGACATCTTATTTCTCTTTTTGAGTTTGTCCACGATCCCTCTTCCTTTCTAATATGTCATCCTCAATCTCCTCGTCCAATGGATTTATTTCTCGTACTTCACTCTGTCTTTTCTGCTCTTTTTCTCACTTCGACCTAGTATAAGTCACTATGTCTTCCGTGTAGTTTGCATTTTTCCTTTTCTCCCTTAATCTTCACTTGCTTCCATAACCAAGGGCCAACAAATCTCACTGCACTTTTCATCATGTCTTCTAGGGTGACATAAATCATTTCCCTTAGTTCATATGACATATTAGCATCAAATCCGTCGGGGAACTTGATTAAGGACAAATCTTGTGGAGGCTTGATATCAGCTAGAATTGTGTTATAAAGCTTGATGAAATGAATGCAGTAATCCTGCAATGTTTCCCCTTGATTCCTTTTGATATTATCATATTCTGACAAAATCTGGAGAGGATTTTTATTTACCTCCCATCTGTCGATAAAACTTCGCTAAAAAGAAGTAATGTCGACTATGGTAGCAGGGTGTAAATCTTTGAACCATATTTTGAATTTTCCGGTCAAACTCTATGCAAAAATTCTCATCTGGACATCTACCTCATCAACTTCCTGCAAATCAAAATAATCATTCATCTTATCAACATGTTGTTGTGCATTAAGAGGTCTAGTACCATCAAACTAAGGAAGTCTAGTTTGATAGTCCTGGGGCATGGAATGTAAGGGAGCGGCCAACACCAAGGGAGCATATCTTGCTGCCATGATTGGTGGAGTAGGATGAAAAACAACTAGTGTGATTGGGGGAGAAGTGACAGAAGAAGTAGAAGAGGTAGGGCTAGGAGATGTATAGTTAATTTTTTGATGTTTGATGGATGTTGTAGCAATATTCAAGGAAGAAAGTTCTACAGACTGTTGAAAGTGAGCTTGGTACAAGGCTTGATCAAGATTTTCTACTAGATATTCTAACTTGTTGAATTCTTAAAGGAAGCGTTGGTCAAATTACACTCTAGGAGAAAGTATTTCAGGGGTCCTAGGTTGTAAGATGGTTTGATCTAGGATCGTTTCACTTACAAAGCTATCAGATTTGGTTCTGAACAGGCTTTGCTTGAAAGATATGTCAAACTCAAGATCCTGGATAGCGACAAGATTTTATAGGAGAGAAGTGGACCTATGAAGGGGACTGTGACTCCCAGAACCTTCTACAATGTTTTTCTTTCTGAGTAACTTTTCTTGATCGTCTACTGCTATTGCGGGTTCTGGGTCAGGGTGAGATCTAGTATGAATTCTTTTAGGAGCCCAAACTTTAAATTTTAAGAAACCTAAACTAATATGTGAAAAATTTAACAACCTATGAACATTTATCTCTTTGTAAGTTAGATTTTATGATTTGTTCAGAAATAATTTTTTCTTTATCTAGGTAAAATAAATCATAGGATGGAAAGTTTGTTTGATTCCCCAGTATGGTCGCCACTATGTTAACTCTCTATAAATTCCCAGAGATTGTTAGGAGGTAGAAGAAATTTAGTAGAGGTAACTTATCCAACCACTTCGAAAATAGGATCTAGCCCTGCCAGTTTCAGAGAGGGATCTCTCTGTAAGATTTAGATATGTTTTGGGTTTCAGATATTAGGCTAGTTAAATTAATAGAAGTGTGTTGTTTTGTTTTATAATGATGGATGAAATATTTCTTAGGAATCCATTGGGATATGGGGTCTAAGTTAAGGGCTGAGATCAAAGAACATATTTTATAAGGTTTTTTCACAGGGAAAGGTAATGCAAATGTTGGATCCTTTAGAATTAAAGTGATGAAAAGTAGAAGACAGGTGAGGTAGTCAATCGTAGTAAAGAAGAATTTAAGAATTTCTTTATTACAATATCAGCAAAATAACATTCAGATCTTTAAAATCCAGAAACAGAGTATTCAAAGATAAATTATGCACTTAAAATTCATTCAAATGATGAGAGATAGGAAACAGAGTGATCATGAACTAAGATAAACATTAAACAAAGAGAAATAACATCACCAACCTAAACACACAGGAATCCTATGAATCGTCCTTTTTATTACTGGTAGATATCTTCAAAATGATTATAGATTATAGCTTGCTTGGGCGTAAAGATCAACCCTCAATACTTTGAAGTCTGAAATATTTATAGAAAAAAAATACAATTGATCCTGTCATTCATGATCAGGATATGGTGGAGATAAAATATAACTAACTAGATTGCATTTTACAAAAAGATAGGAATTCTAAATGATCCTCGAATCCTTGATGTTGATTCTAAGAAAGTGGTTGGTGATTCATCTTTGACTTTATTATGACTATACCATGTGTTGACTCAGACGTACACCTCATGCAAGATACCAGATATATAAAATATGCAGAACAGAAATGAAATGCTAGAAATGACAGAATAACAGTAAAATATCCAGCATAATCTTCACAATACACAGAAATGATATACGAAATAGCAACAGAAATAGCACTTTG
>SNQJ01S0211095.1:0-15934 GCA_010110895.2 Picea sitchensis | reverse complement strand
ACTAGGACTTCTCGATAGGTCACCCATCCCACTACTACTCTAGCCCAAGCACACTTAATAGTGGAGTTCTATTGGGATCAAATGAATTAGCGTTGTAGGAATGTATATAATACCACTAGGAAATAATTACATGATGGTTGTAACTAACAATTGGATATGGATTACATTACATTCCCCATCAAAAGGGTGAATATCATGGTTTATCAAAACCACAGGCTCGAAAACATTGATTCCATGGAAAAGGTGGATGGCTACGAGATTCACCTGGATCAAAAACACAATATCATATAAATTTGTATGTGGAATTGACTCAAGAGAAATCAATTTTTGTAGTTTAATTAATGATTTTAAGGTTCATCTAGCTACATATCCAGATATCTCTCTATTAATGGATGTTGTAGTCATAGATGTGCTTGATGCTTGGGGACTGTTATTGTCTAGAAAATGGGTTGTAACTTTGGGTATAGCATTCAAATGGACTTATCTTATGGAACTGTTCCAACTAGTGAAGGACCTTATATCACTCTTTATATATAGCCCATTGGGAGACACCAAACATAAGATCCTAAAATCCCTTTGAATGACTTGGTATGTGATGATGAAGAATTTGGATGCTTGGGTGTTTTTACAAATTCAATAGTGATAATAAAGGGAGAATATTATCATGGTAGAAAATATTTGGATGGCTACGAGATTCACCTGGATCAAAAACACAATATCATATAAATTTGTATGTGGAATTGACTCAAGAGAAATCAATTTTTGTAGTTTAATTAATGATTTTAAGGTTCATCTAGCTACATATCCGCATATCTCTTTATTGATGGATGTTGTAGTCATAGATGTGCTTGATGCTTGGGGAATGCTATTGTCTAGAAAATGGGTTGTAACTTTGGGTATAGCATTCAAATGGACTTATCTTATGGAACTGTTCCAACTAGTGAAGGACCTTATATCACTCTTTATATATAGCCCATTGGGAGACACCAAACATAAGATCCTAAAATCCCTTTGAATGACTTGGTATGTGATGATGAAGAATTTGGATGCTTGGGTGTTTTTACAAATTCAATAGTGATAATAAAGGGAGAATATTATCATGGTAGAAAATATTTCAAAGATAGTAAATAAGTCATCACTTCTGCACCGGACCTTGTTATTCCTAATTATTCTCAAGATCTTACCATTTTCTTGTTTGCATCCAAGGATACTATCTGTGGTGTGTTTTCACCAAAGAGAAATGATGATAATAAGCTAGCATATACCCTAGTACAATTAGTGATTCAAGAGTATGAACTTGACATTAAACCAACTAAAATCATAAATGGGAAAGGCTTGGCTAAGATGTTGACTAAAGGAAATGAGAAAGTCTTGAATTAGGGTGGGAATGATCAAGTGAATCTTGTCTTGAGTGAATTGGAAAATAACGAGTGGTATTTGGATATAATTTATTACAAGAAGAATCTATCATGTACTAACCACTTAGTTGATCATAAGAGAAGATGTTTGAGATTATATTAAATCATATTTTTTTTGACCCAATATGGTCTTTGTTGGACAAACCGTAATGGAATAATCCTTAGATGTGTCAACAAGGAAGAAGCCAACATGTTAGTTGAGTAATTCCATTCAAGACATTGTGGGGGGGAATTTGTAGCTCATACCACCACACATAAAATATTAAGGGTATGTTATTGTTGGCCTAGGTTGTTCATTGGTACTCATCGTTATGTTAGGTCTTGTCAACCATTCCATGTTTTCTTAGGGAAACAATGATTTCCCACCTTATGTTTGAAACTAGTTATTGTTGAAGCACCTTTTAAATAGTGGGATTTGGATTTTATCAATGAGTTTAAAGAGAATTATAGTAAAGGATATTGATGGGTCTTGGTGACCATTTCATTATGTGGGTAGAGTCCATATCAACAAAAAAGGAAACCGAATAAGGTGTGATGAATTTCCTTGAAGAGAGAATAATAACGAGATTTGGTGCCCAACCAAAATCACTACTTGTAATGTGAAGGCTTTTAGTTCCCTAGCTTTGGATTTTTTTTTCTTCAAGTATGGAAATGTATTATCACATTCTTCTAATTATTAACCATGAGGAAATAAAGTAGTTGAATCTAGTAATAAGAACCTCATGAATATCATTACGAAGACTATGGGTGATAATAAAAAGAAATTGGATACCAATATTAAATATGCACTATGGGTAGACCGTATCATGACCAAGACCTCCACTGGGAAAATCCATTTTGAATTTTTTTATGGAATGGAAGAAATTTTTCCTATTAACCTCTAGATTCATGTATTTCATATTATGCAACATTTCACAACAAATTAGGAGGCCTTGCAAGGAATAATTGATCAACTTGTAGAATTAGATGAGTCAAGAGGAAATGTTTTTGATTAAATGGTAAGAAATCAAGATAAAATTCAATGAATATTTGATCATAAAGAAAGACAAAGATATATGGAAGAGGGGGATCTTGTACTCATGTGGGATAAAATAAAGAGAAAACTGGTATGCACAATAATTTTGATATTCATTGGTTTGGTCCTTATAAAATTGAGAGAAAGGTTGGAGTTAATTATTTCTACCTAGCTAGCCTTGATGGAGAGAATTTTCCTTTGATAGTTAATGGACAACTTCTCAAAATTTTACTTTCAACCAACACTTTATTTGTTAACAATACATTAGGGTAGGATAGGTTCATGTTGTGTGTTTCCTTTATGCATCTTGATTTTGCTTCATTACTTTCTTGTTTTCAGTCATCACTTGACTATATGCATTTATAATTGCATTTTTGATTTAGATATCACACACACACACACACACACATGTATGTATGTATATGTATGATGAAATACATATTTTCTGTTGCATTTGATTTATATTTTCCATATACCAAGGGGATAATATCACCTTTCACTTTTTTTTATAATGGTTTTATGGTGAGATGTAGAAGGATATTTTAGGTTTGATACGGTTTTAGGAGTGGAGGTAGTGTAGTTCTAGAGATTTCCGAGGTTCTCATTCACTCTAAAGTGAACACATGTCCACATGTTACCCCTTCACATATATGGGTAAGTAGAGGAGATGTTTTCTCCTATGATACAGATCATAGAAATCTATTCCATAGATGATATCCATGGTTCTCCACAGATAGTTGATCGATCATGCTTCCCACATTTTTCTCAGATCACTAACATTTGACGACTATGGTGCTTGTCTTACATGAGTTAACTGGTTATTGCTTCATATTAAGTGTTAATTCCTTATGTATTTTTTCATGAAAGTAGTGACCATTGGTTGAGCCGGATAATATATCATAATGATCTAAATTTGTTCCTTTTCCTTGTTTCTCCCAAGGTCATCATCATCTCCTAGATGTTTTTTCTCTCTTCGTAGAGAGTTGTACTATTCGGCTTTTGTAACTCGCGGAGTTCAAACAAGAAATAATTGGCTTAAAAATTTCCAGTGAATATGGTATCTCTGTTACTTATAATAATATTTGGGCTTCCATGTAGGTTTTGACTATCTCCATGAATGCGCGGCAACCGCATCGGATTTGAAGGGATGCGAGACGGAAAAAAGTGTATGTGATTTGGTCGCATGCATCAACAATCACCATGATGACACTCTTTCTTCAGACTTCGGTAACCCCAGATAAACTGTTAGGAACCAAACATCAATATAGCATAGAAAACCTTGTGGTGCACTCAACGCTTTGAAAAGAGATAATTTCATATAATAAGCCTCTTCGAGGGGAAACTTCCTTTTACCCCAACTTAAATGTTCAAGGCCAAGATGATTGAAATGAAAATGTCTCCTTGGTATATATAGGAGACTAGGAGGCATAATTAAAACTAATGGCCTAAAGTTTGATAAATAAAATAACATTACTATTGTAATATGCCCCAATTAAGGGTACTGAGCCAATATTAGGCTTAATATGCTCCTCCCCTTGAGACAAATGTTGTCTCAACGCTTAGCAACTCGATGCTTCTGTATAAACCACTCATCTTCCCAAGTGGAATATTCAACTACCAGAAGTTTCCATTTAATGAGATACTCAAATGGATCTATGCCTCAACTGGTGAATTCTTGTATGTCGGGCATGGCTTCTGCCCAATATGATTTTTCCTTCCTCATCAAGTTCGAGAAATATAGTTTGAACCGGGATCTTTTGCCCATAACCTTCTTTAAGCATGAAACATAGAAAACTAGGTGTAATCGCGGAAGATGCGTACCCAATTTGTATGCCATAGTAAATAATATTTTGCAACACCTTATAAGGCCATAGTACTTGGTGATAATTTATTATCCTTCTTGGCTTGCTTGAGGGACACCGCTTGTATGGTTGTAGTCTTAAAACAACTCAACTTCAATACTTCAAAACTTCTTTTCACCATCGCATGTTGATATGCTTGTTGTTTCCATGCATTTGTGCCATGGTCGTTGTCCTTTAAGATTTGGAGAACTTGTTGTTGATTCTCACGATCTTCCACCGCTTGAACTTTAGATTTTATTTTAGAGAAGAAGTGATGGAAGGAGGGTATCCATAAAGTGCCATAAATTTGGTGTTAATTTTGTTGTAGTATGAAAGGAAATGTTATACCACCATTCTCGCTAAGGGTAAGCATTTCAACCATTGTGTTTGTTTTTATCGTATACGTTAACGGCGTAGTCTTCCAGACATTTTTCACTATCTTGGTTTGTCCATCGATTGAGGATGAGGGATGAGCTATGAGACAATTGAGTACCCAAACAAGAAAATAATTTTGGACATAATTATTTTCTTGTGAAGATGGGATCTTTGTCAATTACACAATCTTTGGGCTACCATGTATCTTTTGAACTGCTTCCATGAATGCGGTGGCAACCTCCATTCAGGATTTGAAGGGATGAGAGTTCACAAAAGTGCAAGCATTGGTCAGTCTATCAATCACCATGATTACACTCTTTCTTCAGACTTTGGTAAACCTGTGATGAACTATGGAAACCTCCTCCCAACGCCGAATTCTGATGGACAATGGTTGTAAAGACCTGGCTCCACTCTTTTTCCACCTTATTTTGTTACGTAACCAAACATTCTAACACAAACGTTTGAACATCGGGCGAAGGCCATCCCCAAAAAACTCTTTCTTGACCCTATGGTAGGATTATTAAAATCCCGAAAATTCTCCTCATCGAGGTGTGCAATTCCAATAGCATCTTTTGTTTGAGTTGGGAGTTATTACATAAATATAAGCAATATTTGTACCCATAGTGAATCATTTTTCCATGTAAATATCCCTGTAATCGAACTCACAAGAACCTTGAATGAGAGTCCACACTTTTTTCGACATTCTTCCATTCAACTGATTCTATTATCCACCTGCCTGATGATCGAGATAGCACAGTAGAAAGGCCCCAACATCTTCATCCTTTCATGAGTGCATTTGGACAACATTTTTCTCCCCTTTGAGGAGGGATTTCAAAATCATAACCCAATATCTTGCTACCCATTTTTGTTGTTCTTTTCCCAAGAGGCCCTTGTTCCAAGAAGTATTTAAGACTAATAAGATATATTTTGACCTTGAAGTGCCTACCCATTAGGTAAGTATTCCATTTCTTCAATGCATGTAGTATTTCCACCATTTCCCTCTCATAAATGGGTTTTTGTAAGTCCTTCCTGAGTGGTCGACTTTCAAAAGCCGTGGGCCTTCCTTCCTTTGCATTAGACAACACCAATTCCATTTCCCGAGGCATCACATTCAATAATAAAGGTTTTTATGAAGTATGGAGTGGTCTAATACATGAGTTTTTCACATCACCTCTTTTAAGTTGTTCAAAGCTTTTAGTTGGGCTCCTCTAGATTCCAGTGAAAATGAATCCTTCTTAGTTAGTGCCATTAAAGGTGCCGCTATTATTCCATAGTTCCAAAAAACTTGGGTAGTGGCAATCCTATCAAACCCAAAAATCCTAAGATTCTTCTAATGTTTTGGGAATTGGCCAGCCCATCACATGGCCTTAATCTTGTTAGGGTTCACTGACACCTTCATGAGATACAATATGACCTGCAGCACTCACCTCATTTACCCAAAGAAAATTTGGATGGTTTGGCATATAGTTGTTGTTCTAGTAGTTGTAGCACCTTGGTCAACATGTCACACATGATCCTCCCAAGACTTGCTATAGATTAGTATATCATAAAAAATACTAACACAAATTTCTAAGGAAGGCTTGAAATGGAATTCATCAAACCTTGGAATGTGGAAAGTGCATGCAGAAGGGGCCAAAGCACCGTATCTATAATGGCATTCATGAGTTCAATGCTTTTTGTGGGATATCTTCTTCCTTCTTCATTCTCGATCCGAAGGATACCCTGAACTAAGATCCACTTTTGTGAAATAGATTGCTCCAATGTAGTTATCTAACACCATCAATGATGGGAATGGGAACGATTCTCATTAGTGATCTTGTTGAGCTCTATAATCCTGGACACATAAACCATGAGTTATCTTTCTTGAATACCATTTCCACTCTAAAGGTAAGAACTTTGGCTAGGTCTAATAATGCCAACCCTCTAACATTTCTTCATCCATACGCTCACTCTTTCCATGCAAGGGTATTTGTATTGGCTCATCGTTAGGAGGAACACTCCCAGAAATAGGTGAATTTCATGATCATGATTTAGAGTGGGTGGAAGACCTTTGAGAATATCTTCAACTACTAGATTCTTATCAATGATCCTTTGAGATATTGAGGAATAGATATTTAGATGTTTGAACATCTATGAGCATAGTTGTGCAATAACTTTGATGCCCCTTTTTTCAATAATTTTGTCATGCCATTAGAGCTTATAACCTTACTAGGTTTCAGATACCTCTTTTTTTTAACTCAATTTCTTTTCCTTCCAATGAAAATTTCATGAAAGTTCTGAAAATTAAAAGCCACTATTCAATGATTGTAACCATTGGATTCCTAGTACAACATTCCACTCACCCATGGGTATAGAAATCATTGGACAATTCATTACATATTCCCTACAGTAAGATTTGATCTATTGCATTTTCTCGAAAGCAATTGAGATAGTTCCTCCATCTACAATCATTTCTTGAAACTCTAGCACTGGATATACAAAGCAATTGGAGATTCCTTTGGCTAATTTATAGTGAATGAAATTATGAGTACCGCCGTAATCACTAGGACTATTACCTTTTTCCCTTTGATGTATCCTTCCATCTTGAGGGTTTGAGGAGTGCTAATTCCAAACAATGCATTACATGATATCGTGGAGTCAGAATCTCTTCCTGCATGAAATTGCTTCTACATTTTCATCTTGAGATGGTTCTGTTCTTGTTCTTCTTCCTTCACAATCTATGTAGAATAATTTATTCTCACCAAGACTTATAAATCCCTATCAGATTTGTTGTCACAATTAAAGCATAAACCTTTTCTTTTCTTTTCCTCCAATTGTTGAGGTGTCAACCTTGTAGGTTGAGGTGTTTGAAGAGAAGGAGTATCGTTTCTATAGATGTTAGGATTGGTCCTTCTAGTAGCTATAGCCATATTTACTTTCAACATTTCTTGCCACCTTAAATGCATTCTCACAATGATTTAGTTCCCAGCAGAACCTCATGTTGAACGTTATCCTTAAAGTTCCTATGAATACATCAATCAAGTGCTCATCTCGAATATCGCTTACCTTTATATTAAATCTTTGAAATTTCTCAATGTGCTCCTCAACTGAACTCCAACCCTCTTTGTGAGAGATTTATCAATTGACTAAAGAAGGTATTGCTCCTTGTATCCTCATAGTGTGCTATCATTTATTCTCGTGAAAATCATCCAAGTGACGCAGTGATTTGCGACAACAAAGCCATCGACACCATACAAATTGATTGATGCTCCAAATATAAAGAATAAATTGCATTACCTTTTGTGTATGTGGCACACATGGAGATCAAAGAATTGCTCCATCCGGCACCATGGATTGGGTCCTTGCCATCAAACTCTCATATCAATCTTAGGAACGGCTGGTCTTTAAACCAAAGTTGGAGTTCTCCATTCTGGATTCCCTCTTCCTTGTGTCCTCATCATGAATTTCCGGGGATACATTTTCACTTTCTCAGTGTCTTCTCTGTTATTAATTTTTTCAATACTTCCATGATCTCCTTTTAAACATCCATCTTAGTATCCAACTTTAGCTTCCATTGAATCCATCATCCTTTGTAGTTCATCTTTGTTACTATCTTCTTTCGTAAATAATTTATGTCCCTAATGCATTTCTTTATCTTCATCAAGAGTCCATGTAGGATTTTCTCGAGGCTTAGTCATGTAGAAGTTCCTTTGGGTGGCATGTTGGCCAAGTATCACTTTTGAACCTGATTTTGAGGTGGTTCTTCAGACAATATTTCTTCTACAGATTCCTCCCAAGTTTCATCCCTTCGCATGAAAATTTCTTTTTATGTAGTTCTATGATATTTTCCAGAATGCCACCGGGTCTTATCAAAATTGATGTGCCAAGTGGAATTTACAACTTCCACAACTTGTTGATTTTTGGCCTTTCTAGAGATCTCACTTGTATAGCGCTCTCACCAAAATAATTGATATAAAATTATGAAACTCTGGTAACAAACATAATAATGTATCGTCCAAGATCCAATGAAACTAGTCCCACTCAATTTGGATACACACACTAGCAAGAAGTTATGATTTTTACCTCGAACACCTTCTTGAGACTAGTCAGATCTGTCGATAGCTCATTCTATACAAGTGTATCTACAAATTTAAGATGAACCAGAAGCTGAACGTTTTACCACAGATACCTTTCTATTTTTTGTAAATATCCTCCAGATATCAAGGTATGGAACGTTACATAAAAAATTTTATAGTGAAAATACTGCGAATGACTCATTTCAGGATGATTCCAACCCTATCTTGTATAGATCAGATTCGAAAGTATAAGGTCTCAAGAGATGAATTGTGAACCCAAATTCTTTGATCCATCTACTAAATATATTCCAAGCCGCTCCTTATGAAACATTGGTAGAAAAACGTTATAGTGAAAATGACAAGGTGTCTCTGCATAGCAACAAACCCCAAGACCTTGAGCTCGATACCATATGTTAGGAACCAAAACATCAATATAGCATAGAAAAACTCAGAAAATTCACTTAAATGCCTTGAAAAGAGATAATTCTTCATATAATAAGCCTCTTTATGTGGGCAACCTCTTTACCCCACTTAAATGTTCATACAAGATGATTCAAAATGAAAATAAGTCTTCTATATATATAGAGACTAGGAGGTATAATTACAACCAATGGCCTAAAGATGACATAAATAAAATAACATTACTAATATAATATGCCCCACTATGTACGAGCCAATATTAGGGCTTAAAAAAATCCATGTAAACCTCCTCCCACATCGACTTTTGATGGTTAATGGTTGTAAAAGACCCGGGTCTTAATTGTTTCAATCTTATTTTGTTGGCAAACCAAAACATTCTACCACAAACCTTTGAATACCAATTTTAAGGCCATCCCAAAAAACTCTTCGACCCTATGGTGATTTTCGCATCCGAGTGCCCTCCTATCTGAGAGGTGTGCAATTCCAATAGTACCTTTGTTTGAGTTGGGAGTTGATAACAAATATAAGCTATCTTGTACCATAGTGAATCATCTTCATGTAAATGCATTTGATGTAATCGAATCCTCGGCCAAGAACCTTTGAATGAGAGTCCAAACGCTTTTTATTCTTCCATTCATACCTTTCTTCTACTATCCAATCGAGTTGCATGATCAAGATAACACAAGAGAAAGGCCAAATATTAATTGTAGCAAATTTGGTTCATTTTGTGATGGTTATTTCGATTCTCTTGCGACGTTATGTCTTGGATATTGTGACGAATCTTGACCCTCTAAAATTTTGTTTTATGTCACGTGGAAATTGCGATGAATTTTAATTACCTTCACAAGAGAAACGATCAGAGGAACTTCTCACAATTGTGACAAAAGAAATATCATCGGCCAATAATGACAATAAGGGAAACTAAGTCAACCAACATTTCACAATTGAGACTAACTACTACGGTGGATAGATTCCATTGTTATTATTAGAACACGCATTGAAACAATTTCTGGGCCATCGCTAATTGAGACAACCATTGGCGACAAAACTTACATTGCTTCTGTAACAAACATGTCACAACAATTTAAGTTGTTGTCGCAATTGAGACGCACCATTGCAAACAAATTTTATTGTTTATGCAGCACCACACACAACACCCTAAGTTGTCATCACACCCTGTGACGCACCATTGTGATGACAAATTTCATTGTTTATGTAGCAACCACGTGACAATAATTTAAGTATCGACCATTGCGACGACAACTTTAATTGTTTATATAGAAAATTCGTCACAAAAACTTTTGTTGTCGTCACACTTGCGACAACCACTTTTGTTGTTTATATAGCAAGTTTGTCATAATTTAAGTTGTCATCGACCAGACGCACCACTTTGTTGTTTATATAGAAAAATCCATCAAGTAGGGGTATGTTTGTTGTCCTGGCACAAGTAATATTTCTATTTAAAAAAAAAGAAAATTATTTTTAGGGCTGCAATTTTAATACACATACCATATCCTCCAAGAGGAACATGGTTTCTCCTATAATTCATTGGATAATGGGGATAGGTCTCACTGCCTTGATAATTTTCACGAGAGGACAATAAATCCATTAGGATCTAAATGAATCTTTCGAGGGACCCACAAGGCCATGGACAAGGCAACAAACCATAAAACATGCCCTATATAAGATATCATTATCATTACAATGGCAATGTGCATGCCATTAGAAGGTTTTATGCATTAGATGGGTACTAGAGCCCCACTCATGGTCAAGTTAGAAGTCGAGGAATTAGGACCAAGCACATTCTTGATATTAATGGCCATGACCAAGGCCTCAAACTACAACATAGTTCCTTAAAGTGAATCTCTTGTCACATAAGTAGGATATGGGCATAATAATGATTTTTTCATAGTAGGAATGGTCTCAAGGACTTCTACCATAACAGTGGGAGGGAGGAAAATAAAGGTTCCTATTCCCATAAATGGATTTGTAAGGCTCAATATCCATGAACACCACCTTCAACATAATCCCTTTAGAGGAAATATCCTCCAAGTTGAATATGTGTACCATTATGAAATATTTTGCACTAAGGACATGTGCATTAAGTAATTAGCCATGGTCAAGGAGGGAAGATAAGGCCCTTGGTCATTTATGAATCCTTTAGGGATTTAGGGACATAATCAATGCCCTAAGCCACATAACATGTTGTTTATAGAGAATCATGAACCTTTGAGGAGATATGGTATTGTTATAATATTTTGTGTATCAAAGATGGATATGAAGGGATTAACCATGGTCGGGGATAAATCCAAGGAATGGGCCTTGAAAAAATATTATTGGGTTAATAGGCAATGATTAAAGCCAAGGAACTACAACATGAGACATTTAAAGGGGATCTTTTGCATACACGGGTTGGATGAAGTTTCCAATAGGATTTTTTGTGTAGGGATCTATGTTAGCTCTCGACCATGATTATGTGATGAAAATAGGGTTCTTAATACATAAAGTATTATCAAGGATTTTAACTACAACATCATCCCTAATCCATGAAAAAGGACTAAAACCACCATACAAACTCAAATCATTGGCCTCTTGGTGGGATACAGGCATCGTTAAGAGAATTTGCATACCAGGTATGGGTCTCAAGGCTTTGACCATGGCCAATGAAGGAAAACAAGGGTTGTATGATCTAAATTATTATTTTAGGGATTATAATATTTAACATATGAATGAGATTTGGGAAATATTAGAAAACTTTAGATGCATTGCATGGATTTGGAGACTGTGACCATGGTCATGAGAAAATAAAGGGTCTTAAGATCTAAATGAAAATTTTAATGCTCATGAACATGCACATGTCCTTGAACCACTAAAAGTTTCTTTCAAGGGGATATTTGGCCTCCAATTGGGATATGTGTGACGTTAGGTGTTTTCATGCACCAAGGATAGGTCTAGTGGTCATAACCATGACAAGGAGAGAAATAAAGGGACTCAAGTCATATGTAAATATTTTAAGGATATTGTCCACGAACATGGACTCAAATCACAACACAGGACCTCTAAAAAGGATATTTGATCTCAAAATGGGATATGGGTGCCTATAGTAGTTTTTCCATACCAAGGATGGATCTTGGTGTCTGGACCATGGTAAAGTAGTGAGAAGAAGAGACATATCAACTAAATGAATATTTGAGGGCTCATGGGATAAAATGGGGTCTTAAACCGGTACATGCATCCTTCAAAGGGGATATTAGCCACCAAGTGGGATACATATGCAATTAGAAGAAATTTTTGACCATGATGGGATTATTTTATTAATTTTATATAAAAAATCAAAAACATTTTAGGCTGTAATTTTAATATTAATATTACCATATTAATAACTATCAATAGAAATCTATCTCCAAGGGCATTCTTAGAAGTCATATTTTTCTACAATGTGCCTTAATGAATCCATATACCTTCTTTGTCTTATCAACCAATCCTTGAATCCATGTAAGAGGTTGGTTGAGGGAGTCCTTTCACATAATAATGGGAGCATGGGTTGAGTACATTATTCATGCCATGGGAAGTGTAGGAGTCATACATTCTTCTAGTTATAGGTAATGTAATCCATCATTTCCACCAATTATATCATTTTCATGTTGACTCTAACATTGTGGGAAGCACTCTAACATTAATTCTCTTCATATTTCATGTTTTATTCTCCATTTCCAACCCATACCAATTTGGAAATTAACCAAAATCAACATCAAGAATAGGAAAATTGTAGACTTTGGATGAAATATAGTGGTTGTAGGTGAGAATATAGGATAGGGAAGATAGCAATTCATCATTCACTATCCATTATATACTCTTTATATCCTTGAGAGACAAATATAGTTCTTTTAGGAAATTGTTAGAAAGAATACAATAGATCAAGCTATTTCTATCCACACTAAAGAGAAATAGAGAGAATAATATATCTAAGGGACAATGAAGTACATAAAGTGAATATATTCCTTATATTGCATGTTGTAGTGGAAGCGAGTTTCTTATCTATCGCAGGATGAATCCGATTCTTATAATGCTTTGTGTTGAGAAGGTTAGGTAAGAATGTGAGTAGAAAGGTTGGGATGAGAAATATAGAATCCTATTGCTTGTTTTTTTCACCATGGTGGCCTCATAGCCTAGGTTGGTGGTGGTATATACACTAGAAGGTTGTGGTTCAATGGAAATTTTCTCGTACAGGTCGGGGGTAAATATATGCACTATTAATTCCCACATTTAATTATCAACCGGGGCTCGTAATCTTTGAGGTGGAGGAACAGGAAACACAGGATCATAGCCTAGTCTAGCCTAATCTAAAGCCGACAAAACAACCTTCAAACCCACACTGCAACAATTTAACACTAACGATTCATCACTGGGACGTAGGAATAACTTAGTTCTATAAAGGCTTAGATCACAGTCTTTCATACACTCAGGGTGATGTTCATGTGATTAATCATGGGTAGCTTACTTAATTTTATTGTCCTTAAATGGATTCCAGTAGTGGTTAGCTAAGGTACAATAAAACTAAATCAAAGCAAACTAGATTAAAAGATTATGAAGACAATCTGAAAATGACTTGTAAACAAATGAAACTAAAACTCCAAGACAATTCTTCAAAAGGATCCAACAACAATGATTAAATCTACCTAACGGAATAAGGGATCTACCAAATGAATGAAAATATGTACAATGATCTATATAAAGAGTAATAGATGGAAGGAAATGCACTCTATGTTTTCCGTGTTCAATGGATTGCAGATGTGATAAAATCTTCTAAATAATTCCAAGAACATAATTTTAGAGTGAAAGTAGAGGAATATAAAAATAATGGTTTTAACTCTTTGTGTTTTATATATTATTGGACTAATGAGAACAATTCACAAAGAATTATTGAGAGCTAGAATGGAAATGATCTACCTTTGTAACCAATCTCGAAACAACTCAGATCTGGGTGCAATTGATTAGAGAGGGTTTATGTTTATGGATGTAATGTTGGGTATGATGGAATTGATTTCTTGTGAATGTAAGTTGATGTATGGTTTAATCGATTTGTATGAAGAAAATGGAGGCGTGGTTATGAGAGAGAATAACAATGGGATAGGAGGGAATTGGAAGAGGGAATCATGGTCAAAGTGTAGTGAGTTTGGAAAAATGACATGGCTGTAAGTTGCAATGATGATTTGGGAAATGCAATCAGTAGAAACATAATATTTAGAATAAATATATGAAACCCAATGTGAATGTGCTTGGAGACATAATTTGTGGTGATCTTCAACATGTACTCGTCCTCTGAAATCAAATTACACATACTGTTGGAAATAAGTGTGTTAGAACCTAATAAACATAAAACAGAGCAACACAAGAAGGAAGTGATAAATACAATGGGAGAGATGGAAAATTATTGCATACACTTGAAGAATCAATCATGAGTATTTAATGAACCTAAATTCATAAAACTAAATCAAATTGCAATCACACAAAGGATGAATTGAAATTAAAATGTAAGTAAGCTAGAAATGCAATTAACTAAATCCTAATTACTATGGAAATTAAATAATAAACAAGACCAACACATACTAGGTTGAGGGGGCCCTACCTCACCTAGCATGTGTGTCTAGAGAGGATTATGAAACCAAGGAGTAATCACGCTCAATGACTCATAGCATCAACACTTCCTTATTCAATTCAAATTCAGAAATTTACAACACCTTTCTTATGGATCCAAATCTCTCCATATGAGAACATACTAAAATAATGATGATAATAATTCCCCTCCCCTCAGTCTCATGAGGCTTATTTATACATGAAGAATCATTGATGAGTGGATGGGACCGAATCCCAAAGCTCTAATTTCAAAATTTAGAATTTTAGATAAAATCCACAAAAATCTGTGTTTTATTGCAATTTGGGCAGATTCGAGTTAGGACCCCACCCATATCTTCCAAACCAATTCTAATTTTGAAAAACTTCCCACGTATTACTTAATTTTCCATATTCTAGACAAAACCCATTTTGTATAATTTCTATATCTGATTCCAACCGCACAGAAATCGAGGCGCAAGTTGGCAGTTTGAGATTTTTACTAATTTTAGCAGACTCATTCCCCCTGATATGGAGGTCCAAACGTGTGATATGGGTGAATTATTCCTTATGTTTTTTCATGTAAATGTGGCTTCGGACAAAACTCATGTACCCGATTTTCCTCTATAGGCTTTCCAAAATTTCAAATTATTTCTAGTACCGAATTAGCACAGTTGGTACTGGATTAGAACAATTAGTACCAGAATCTTGTAGGCAGGGGTTTAGTACCATATGAACACAGTCATGAATATGGGTACCAGACCAATGTGATGGTAGTATTGGATGGATCTAGTATTGGAATAGGCACAATCTGGTACAGGATGAAGCTGGTAATAGAAGAGGCAGAGAGCTGGTACCGGATGAACGCAAAGGTAGTACCAGATCACTACAGAGTATTGGATGACATGGAGTGTGGGTACTAGATGACTATGCAGGTACTGGTTGAATGTAGAACCTTTTGGTACCAGATGACTTGGAGTATCGAATGACCTACAATGCGGGTACCAGAACAGGAACAATACAGGTACCAGAACATGGACAATGCATATACCGGAACCTAAACAGTACAGAACATGTTGCTTGGACATAGAAACATAGGATTAAACCATCATCGACAAAACTATTGTATAATCATCCTTTTAATCACTAAAAATATGGAAAATTATGTATTAACCACATAGGATGAATAACAAGAGA
>SNQJ01S0211094.1:15944-28342 GCA_010110895.2 Picea sitchensis | reverse complement strand
AAATAGGGTGTATAATTATACTCCTCCTAGGATTTTTAATCCAATAATATTATGAAATAAACAAGAAGAATGAATATTTTCCTTACCAAACAAAAACATTGCAAGATCAAACCCTAGTTTCACCAAGATAAAATGATCCACAAAAAAGAACAAGAGCTTCCCATAGGTGTGCACCACTTAGCCTCATCCATTCACCAAGAGATAACACCAAAACTCATTTGCAAGAGAGAGAGATACCAAAAATTCTCAAGTCTAGCGAAAATTTCAGCCATTAGTTTTGTCACAATGGGAGAGCTATGATGAAAAATGAAATAGAGATGACCTATATTTATACAAATCCTCTAAACACAGTTTGTCCAAAATATTTAGGGTAAAACACAATATAAGGGGTCAACAACCCTTATCTTTCCCCTTTACAAAAATAATATTATTTAATTCATACTTTGCTCATAAAAGAAACCCTAAAACATGGCCTCACCCTCTTTTTGGGAAACATGTCACACCTTTGGTCAATTCGTTGAGTTGTAGAAGGAAAGGATATAATTCAAAAGGCCAATAGTTTTCAATCAAGACATTTCTTCCACGATCCATGAGAATCTTCCTTCAAAACGTGCCAAGTGGCCATCATCACCACCAAGCCCTAGCCCTAGGTGACACCAAGCCCCAAAAAGGTGATGTGTTTTCCCTTTCAAGCAAGTTGTTTGGCATGTAGGGGGTGGGAAAGATCCTCCAAGGTTTCCTCTAGGCCTCCAAAGGCATGTCATCAACATCCAGAGTGTGAGCCCTTGGCATCCAACCTCTGGGCTTCAAGCCCCATGGAAGCCCAAGCTAGGCTTGTTCTTCCAAAATTGTCTACCAACTAAGTCTTGTAAATACAAATGGATATGCCCTCCAAGGATCTCAAGTCAAATGCATCATGATGAGTGAATCAAATAAATCAAAGAGACATATAAGCATGTGCATCCAAACCACCTCATCAAAATAAAATAATGCTCAAAGACCCTATGCAATTTTCCAAGATTAAGTATGAGAGGGTTGTCAAAACGACCTATTGGTTGAATCGTGCCTCAAGTTTAGGGTTGTTTCCCTAGGGGACCTCTTTCTAAGTCATGTGGATGAGGTTTCATGGATAAGAATAAGACTTTTGGGCATGGGGTTCATGACATAAAAGGGTTTGTAGCGTATCATTTATGGGTGCCTTTGTAGAGGGTGTGTTGCACCTTCATATTAAATGCAACCATTTTCCAGTCCCATTTATTGTCTTTTATTCTTTTAGGATGTTTCTAGGTTGAAGCCAAGGTGGGGCTTCTACCTAAGCATGAAAAAATGTGCCCACATTGAATTTACCCTAGTCACATCATGCTTCCTCAAGTTGAAAACATGTGTGGGGATTCTACCTAATCATTGAAAATAGTGACCACACATGCTCCACCTTGGCTGGCATTTTGTTATTAGTCATTTTTCACGGGTCTCATTAGTTTCTCATGAGAGACATTTCATTTTCCTCCGGATCCATGGGAAATAATATGGAAGGTTAATGGTTGGATTTTATATTTTGCTAGCTACAAGCCTCTAGGAATTCAACCCCTTCTTTCCATGAGATGAGGGACAACCCCTTCTTGGGTTAGTATACTCGAAAATATTGAAGTGTGGAAAGTGACAAGTATGGTAGGGAATGGAATGATGACTTGTCAATATGACCTCCTAGTAGCAATCTTATCCCTAAATGTGACCCACTTGTTAGGGTGCAATGTCAACCACCAAAGTGAAACGAGGAAAACAACACAATGTCCAAGAAAATGTTACATAACCAAAAACAATAATAGATGTAACAAATTCAAATGCCTCAAATATTGAAATGACACTCACCATAATACCTAGATTGTACCTCATGGAGATGAACTTGGAGATGTGGTGGTGATGTGGGTCTCTATCTGTGCAAGTGGACACTGTTGGTCAATTTGTATCTCGGTACTCCATGTCTACAACCTGAGGGCCTTGAGACATCATCTCCTTAGTTATCCCTACAAGTTGGGGATAACACGTACCATTGGGGTTTGGGACAAAGACCTTGGGTTGGGTCTGTTATAGTGCAAGTTGTAGGTTGGGAAAAGCACAACCCAACCATGGAACAAGTGTTACAACTTTGGGAATCCTACACCCAATGTCACCTTGATGTAGGTCCCGCACTTGGTGGTGACTAAGGTCACTCCTGGGAGACGATCTTGAAGACCCTAGGGAAAAATAAAGGATGAAGGGAAGTGTAAGGAGAAATCCCTCGAAAGGTCAAGTGATGGAAGAGATGATTGGTTGGAAATGATGAGTGTAGAGAGGTAACTGGATACCAAGTGAAAAGATAGTTGTCGGTGCACCCGTACCTTCCCAAAACACAAGAAAACGATACCTTGCAATGATATATGTTAGCATGGATCATCAAGTTAAGCTTGATGTCCCTAATTTGCAGAAATGGATGAAAGATTATATCAGCAAATGAAGTATCCAAATCAACAAATAAAGCATGTAATGTTCCCAAGCCAAGATGCCAGGAACATTGCATTTTTCATTGATTTTTATGTGTTTTCTAGTTGTGGCATTTCATCAAACACTTTGCAAACCTATGTCTCATGAGTTCTGCTAAGGGTTATAAAGGTTGTTCTTTGTGTGTTTGCAGCAATTAAATGATATCAATGCAACAATGGAGTATACTCAACAAGATACAAGATCAACAACACAAGAAATAACAAAAAATACCTCAGATCTGATTTATTACTAATAGATCTCTGACCTCATACAAAATGGTGCATATTTGGAATACATATATGAGAATAAGGTATATGAATGATAAATCCTCTGAGATACAAGGTATATGAAGATCCAAGATCCCAAAATCATCCTCAAGATGTATACAAAAGAACCCATATGATCCAACTCAATCCCTAGCTGTCATGTGATGTCATCTCTTTGCATAATGCGCCCCTCCTGGATGTAGAAGACCAATAATTCAACCTCTATGAAGATGGCCTCCAAACCCTCTAGGAGAGATTCCAAACTATAGATCGGCCCACTAGAAACCCCCTATTATATTCTCAGACTGAATGATGGAGATTTGACCCCTCAGATGAATGAATCCTCTATCTGCAGTGTGTCCTCCTAGCTGTAGAAGACCGAGGATTCGACCCCTATGAAGATGGCCTCCAAATCCTCTAATAAAGATGCCAAATTGTAGATCGGGCCACTAGAAACCCCCTGGTAAAGTTGTAAGTTTTAAACCTGTGAAGTAAAGCAATGCATATAGATTCTTAAGAAAAACATAAATTAGTCAATGGCTCATACACATAGTACACAAAGATTTATACCGGAAACCCTTAACTGGGAGAAAACCTTTCAATGTTTCATTGTATTAATTTCACCATTCACCATACAATATATATACAATGTTTTTAGGTATTCCGTAGATATCAAAACCCTAATCCCTTGATTTGGGGGTTGATTTAAATTTTTTTTTAGAACCATTTGATCCTTTAAGCCCATGCTTGAAAAAAGTTGTAATTTTGACCCAGTTACAAAAAATGGTCCTATTAGTAGCACCACTTTTTGATTTGGGGGTTGATTTTAAAGTTGTTTTGAGCAACCATTTGATCATTTAAGAATGTGCTTGAAACAGTTGTAATTTTTACCCGGTTACAAAAAATGGTGCTATTTGTAGAACCACGTTTTGATTTGGGGGTTGATTTTCATGTTTTTATGCAAAACTATGGGTTTTAAGGGATAGAGTTCTCGTTTTGAGGTCACAGTTCTCATTAAGTTGGCAACTTTGTTTTTATTTCTCCAATGCAAAAAATCAGATTAGTGCCTTTAAAATTTGGGTGAATGGAGTCTTTAAAACACAAGTTAGATCAACAAAGGCCCTAGGGGTGTAAACCCTCTTACTCCCTAGGGTATGTGGACCAACTTCAAAGTAGATTCAAGGAGGGTGTACACCCTTGTACTCCTCCAAGATACTTTGTAATAAAAGACTTGTAAACTAGTTAATGACAAGAACTTGAAATAGGGTGTATAATTATACTCCTCCTAGGATTTTTAATCCAATAATATTATGAAATAAACAAGAAGAATGCAAATTTTCCTTACCGAACAAAAACATTGCAAGATCAAACCCTAGCTTCACCAATATAAAATGATCCACAAGAAATAACAAGAGCTTCCAAGAGGTGTGCACCACTTAGCCTCATCCATTCACCAAGAGATAACACCAAAACTCATTTGCAAGAGAGAGAGATACCAAAATTTCTCAAGTCTAGAGAAAATTTCAGCCATTAGTTTTCTCACAATGGGAGAGCTATGATGAAAAATGAAATAGATATGACCTCTATTTATACAAATCCTCTAAACATAGTTTGTCCAAAAAACTTAGGGTAAAACAAAAGATAAGGGGTCAACAACCCTTATCTTTCCCCTTTACAAAAATAATATTATTTAATTCATACTTTGCTCATAAAAGAAACCCTAAAACATGGCCTCACCCTCTTTTTGGGAAACGTGTCACACCTTTGGTCAAGTCGTTGAGTTGTATAAGGAAAGGCTAGGATTCCAAAGGCCAATAGTCTTCAATCAAGAATTTTATTTCATGATCCATGGGTATCTTCCTTCAAAACGTGCCAAGTGTCCATCATCACCACCAAGCCCTAGCCCTAGGTGACATCAAGCCCCCAAAAGGTGACATTTTTCCCCTTTCAAGCAAGTTGTTTGGCATGTAGGGGGTGGGAAATATCCTCCAAGGTTTCCTATAGGCCTCCAAAGGCATGTCATCATCATCTAGAGTGTGGGCCCTTGACACCCAACCTCTGGGCTTCAAGCCCCATGGAAGCCCAAGCTAGGCTTGTTCTTACAAAATTGTCCACCAACTAAGTCCTGCAAATACAAATGGATATTCCCTCCAAGGATCTCAATTCAAATGCATCATGATGAGTAAATCAAAAAAATCAAAGAGACATCTAAGCATGTACATCCAAACCACCTCATAAAAATATAATAATGCTCAAAGACCCTATGCAATTTGACAAGATTAAGTATGGTAGGGTTGACAAAATGACCTATTGGTTGAATCGTGCCTCAAGTTTAGGGGTGTTTCCCTAGGGGACCTCCTTCTAATTCATGTGGATGAGTTTTCATGGATAATCATAAGACTTTTGGGCATGGGGTTCATGAAATAAAAGTGTTTGTAGTGTCTCATTTATGGGTGCCTTTGTAGAGGGTGTGTTGCAGTTTCATTTTCAATGCAACCATTTTCCAAGACCATTTATTGCCTTTTATTCTTTTAGGACATTTCTAGGTTGAAGCCAAGGTGGGGATTCTACCTAAGAATGAAACAATGTGCCCACATTGACTTAACCCTAGTCACATAATGCTTCCTCAAGTTGAAAACATGTGTGGGGATTCTACCTAATCATTGAAAACAATGACCACACATGCTCCACCTTGGCTGGCATTTTGTTATTAGTCATTTTTCACGGGTCCCATTAGTTTCTCATGAGAGACATTTCATTTTCCTCAAGATCCATGGGTGAGCATATGGAAGGTTAATGGTTGGATTTTATATTTTTCTAGCTACAAGCCTCTGGGACTTCAACCCCTTCTTTCCATGAGATGAGGGACAACCCCTTCCTGGGTCAGTATACCCGAAAATCCTGAAGTGTGGAAAGTGACAAGTATGGTCGGGAATGGAACAATGACTTGTCAAGAGGACCTCCTAGTAGAAATATTATCCCTAAATGTGACCTAGTTGCTAGGGTGCAATGTCAACCACCAAAGTGAAACGGGGAAAAAAATATAATGTCCAAGAAAATGTTACATAACCAAAAACAGTAATAGATGTAACAAACTCAAATGCCTCGAATATTGAAACAAAACTCACCATAATACCTGGATTGTACCTCATGGAGATGAACCTGGAGATGTGGTGGTGATATGGGTCTCTATCTGTGCAAGTGGACATTGTTGGTCAAGTTGTATCTCGGTACTCCATGTCTACAACCTGAGGGCCTTGAGACATCATCTCCTTAGTTATCCCTATGAGTTGGGGATAACACGTACCATTGGGGTTTGGGACAAATCCCTTTGGTTGGGTCTATTATAGTGCAATTTGTAGGTTGGGAAAAGCCTGACCCAACCATGGAAAAAGTGCTACAACTTTGGGAATCCTACACCCAATGTCACCTTAATGTGGGTCCCTCACTTGGTGGTGACTAAGGTCACTCCTGGGAGGCGATCCCAAAGACCCTAGGGGGAAAATAAAGGATGAAGGGAAGTGTAAGGATAAATCCCCCGAAATGTCAAGTGATGGAAGAGATCACTAGTTGGAAATGATGAGTGAAGAGAGGTAATTGGATACCAAGTGAAAAGATAGTTGTCGGTGCACCTGTACCTTCCCAAAACATGAGAAAAGATACCTTGCAATGATATGTGTTAGTATGGATCATCAAGTTAAGTTTTATGTCCCTAATTTTCAGCAATGGATGAAAAATTATATCAGCAAACGACTTATCCAGATCAACAAATAAAGCATGTAATGTTCCCAAGACAAGATGTCAGGAACATTGCATTTTTTATTGATTTTTATGTCTTTTCTGGTTGTGGCATTTCATCAAACAATTTGCAAACCTAAGTCTCATGAGTTGCGCTAAGGGTTATAAAGGTTGTTCTTTGTGTGTTTTCAGCAAGTAAATGATATCAATGAAACAATGGAGTATACTCAACAAGATACAAGATCAACAACACAAGAAATAACCAAAAATACCTCAGATATGATTTAGTAATAATAGATCTTTGACCTTATACAAAATGGTGCAGATCTAGAATACATATATGACAATAAGGTATATGAATGATAAATCCTCTGAGATAGATGAATATCTAGGCTTCCAAAATCCTCTCCAAGATGTAGACCAAATAACCCATATGATCCAACTCAATCCCTAGTTGCCATGTGATGTCATCTCTCTGCATAATGCACCCTCTTGGATGTAGAAGACCAATAATTTGACCTCTATGAAGATGGCCTCCAAAACTTCTAGGAGAGATGCCAAACTGTAGATCGGGCCACTAGAAATCCCCTGGTAGAGTCTCAGACTGAATGATGGATATTTGACCCCTCAGATGAATGAATCCTCTATCTGCAGTGCGCCCTCCTAGCTGTAGAAGACCAAGAATTTGGCCCCTATGAAGATGGCCTCAAAAACCTCTAAGAAAGATGCCAAACTATATATCGGGACACTAGAAACCCCCTTGTAAAGTTGTAAGTTTTAAACCTGTGAAGTAAAGCAATGAATATAGATTCTTAATAAAAACATAAATTAGTCAATGGCTCATACACATAGTACACAGAGATTTATACCAGAAACCCTTAATCGGGAGAAAACCTTTCAATGCTTCATTGTATTAATTTCACCATTCACCATAAAATATATATAAAATGTTTTTAGGTATTCTATAGATACCAAAACCCTAATCCATTAATCCGAGATTAATTTAGAAAACCGCTAAAAATAGCAAAATCCGTAGAGTAATTGTCACACACAGTTGTCGAATCTGACATGCCCACAAACTCACATGCAAATAATATAACACATACCCAAAAATAGTCTCGGGTTGAATTATGAATATATGACCCACCAAAAGACTGAATCCTCAATCTGCAATGCGCCTTCCTGCTCTCCAACTTGTGTCAAACTCCAAGAAATAATATGATAGAAAAACCTCCTCCAGAAAAGTCTAGGAAAGGTGCCCTAGGCCCTATAAAGAATAACCATAAGTCCTTTTCCTCATAATCCTTCTCCTCTGCCTATATCGAGCTATTATCCTCAAGGTGGTGTGCCCCCTTGCTAGAGAGCCTCAAGTATTGCACCCTATCTCTCTTTGAAATTGTGACTAATGTAGAAACTGCATGTAACTGAGTAGATTTGATGTAGAATGGAGAGGGAGGAATATTTCACCTCTGTGACCAATATTGGATCAAGCTAGGTGGGATCTTTCACCACTAAGTTGATCTCTAGGGTTTGTTAAGTTCAAACCCTCAAAACCCCCAAGTGCATGGGCTCACTAGCAAGAAGCCAGATATCAAATGATAATCAACATAATCAGAGAATAGAGGCCCTTGTATTTCTTTTATCATCCCTTCTCACCTTGTCTCTCCAAGTGACTTTTACTTTATTTAATTATTAATTAATTAATTAACCATTTTTCCTCTAAAATGTAGTTTATCCCTCCTTGTGGCTTCCTTGGACACTAAAAGTCACTTCTCATCATCCTATCCTATAGTGTTATTCCTCCCTATTCCAATGAGCTATTACACTAAGAGGTTCCTCCAAGTATTATGCCCAATATGACCTCCTTAGTGAATTTAATTAACATATAGCCCAAAATAACTCAAAATTACGGAAATCGTCGGAATGCAACGAAACCAAAGCCAAGTTGTGCGGAATGGATCATGATGATGAAATAATATGAGTGATGCAAGACAGACCCCAAAAAAACCCTCAATAGCCCTTGTACTCATTGTAACCTCCATCTGGCTACTCTGGTCATCATAACACTCTGTAATATAATGATGTCCCAAAGTGGGGACATTACAAAGCATAAGACCAATTGGCAATATCATCAATGAATTTAGTAATCAATTATGACCTGAGCATAGCACTTTAAGACTAAATGAAGCAAGTTGTTATAAAATTATTTTCTGCAGTAAAGTATCATCCTTATGGTTGTATCATAATGACACGAAACAACTAAATCAGCCACACAAAGTGCCCAAAACTAGCTTGAATAGTGCAGCTTAGTTAGTGGAATTAGTGGCTAAACAATGGAGGAAAGTTAGGGGTTAGTTAGTGAGATATTAACAACTAGGGTTAGTGATTTTCTTCATCCTAATGGATATAGAAAACAAGTTAGTACAATAATGATAATTTATGGAAGAAAAGGGGAAGAATACCCCCTAAGGCATCAAGGTCACTATCCAAAAGAGAAATATTGTAAAGGTTGAAATTTCACATTTGTCGAGGAAAAAGTTGTGTATCTCCAATGCAGATTTAAAAGTGATTAGTGCCTTACTATTGGGTTTATGGGGTCAATGAAAAATATGGCTTGGCTAAGCACTTGGGGGTGTACGCACTTGTACTTCTCTTGGCACAACATTGAAAAATGTATTTGAACTTGAGAAGAGAAACTTGGATTAAAAAAATTTAATCCATAAAATCCCTAGGGGTGTAAGCCCTTTTACTTCCTAGGGTTTGCAAAACAAACCAAAATGACCTTGGGGGGTGTATTCCCTTGTAGTTCTCCAAGACAACTTGTGAAAAATGACCTTCCTTGAGCAAGAGAAAAAACCTTGGGGAGGGTTTATGCCCTTATACTCCTCCAAGGGTTATAACTAACAATAATTATGGGACAAAGCAAGGCAAAAGACAATAAATGCAGATTTTCCCTTAACAATTCCACAAAAATCTAGATCAAAACCCTAATATTCCAAGTTAATTCCATCCACATTCATAATAAAGAGTCTCTAAGAGTATCACATCACTTCTCCAATACCAATAGAAAATATAAACCATACCATGTGCACAAGAGATGAAAATGGCCAAGAGGGCCGAAAATTTCAGACCAAGTCCTTCTCCACAAGGGAGAGTTATGATTTTGAATGAGATCTTATGATCTCTATTTATAAAAAAAATAGCCAACATGGCTTGTCCAAAAAATAAGGAGTAAAACATAATATTATCGGTCAACGACCCTAATCTTACCCCCTTAACACAATATTATAAAACAATTCACTTAAAATTTCATCTTTTGCACAAATTAAAACCTAATCTAGGATGACGTCGCCCCTTTAGGGGATGTTTTTCCACTTTGAGGAGGTCGTTGGTGTTGGAGAATCATGGAAGGGACTCCCAAGGACATGTTTCAAGCATCTAAGTTATCTCATCATGGTGATTACCCTCTTCTCCTCAAATTGTCCAAGTGCAAATGAGTGGCACCTCACCACCACACCCTTGCCCCCAATATCATGGTGTCGTGCTCAAAAGTGGGACGTTTTCCCCCTCATGGTTAAACCGTTTGGAAAGAAATGGGTGGGCTAGGTCATCCAAGTCATCATCAAGTCCATCCAAGTCATCTCTCTCTCATCTGGCATGCGGGCCCCTAGCATACAACCTGTGGTCTTGTATCCCCATGGAATCCCAAGCTAGGCATGTTCTCACAAAAATGTCCACCAGCTAGGTCCTGCAAAGACAAATGAACACGCCCTCCAAGGATATCAAGTCATAAAGTCATGATAAGTTGATCCAATCAATAAATAATCCATCTAATCATGTGCATCAAATATTATTATATCAAACAATTAACAACTCAAAGACACTATGTGACTTGTCAAGCTTAAGTATGGGAGGGTTGTCAAGGTGTCCTATTGGATATATCTTTCCCTAGGTCAAGGAGAGCCTCTAAGAGGTCCCTCTCTAAGCCATGTAAGGTGTATGAGTTGTATGGGGTCAATCCTCAATGAGAATAGGACTCATGACATACTAGGGGTCATAGTGTCTCATTCATGGGTGCCTTTGTAGAGGGTGTGTGGTACCTTCGTCTGCAATGCACTTTTTCCAAACCCATCATTTGCCTTTTATGTTTCTTTATTTTTATTTTATTTCATAATAGCACAAGGAGAGGTTGAAGGTAACTTCCCTGGCATGGTGACTAGATGGTGGCAATTTCACCCACATATTCCTAATGGAAATGAGAAGGTTGGCTCGTGATGATACCCCCTTTCTCTCAGCCATGTAATTGAGAGTCATTGCCTTGGTTTGGTGACCATAAAATGACAATTTCATACTACTATATATCCATGGACATGATAGGTCGGTTCATGATGAGACCTCTTATCCTTCAATATACCTTTCAGGAATTTCTTTGTTATATTATGGGTCCCCTTTTTTTCAAAGATAAGTGTTTTATTTCTTTCTTGGGTGATCCCTAGGCGAAGCATCTGGAAGGTTCATATATGGATTTTATCTTTTACCCAACACCAAACCCTCTGGTCCTTTAGCCCCTTCTTCCCATAGAATGAGGGACAACCCATGTTTGGACCAATACACCCTAAAATCCCAAGAGATAAGGAAACAAAGGGGAATAATGATGGAAAATGGTAGGTATTTTCAAGAATGGTATGATGGCTCATTAAGGGATTTCCCTGCAGCAAACCCATTCTCAAAAAAGACCACTTACCAGGGAACAATTTTAACCATGAAGGTGAAGTAGGGAAAAATGCATAATGTCCAAGCACATATCATGAAATATAGAGCAATATAAGATACAACATAATCAAATGCCTTAGGTATTGAAATGATGCTCACAATAATACTGACTTGTACCTCATGGAGCAAGGCCCTTTGCCTTCCAGAAGCCAACTGGTGTGGTGGATTCCATCTATAAACCTATGACCATCTATGGTGGTGAGTGGGTTTTCCATCTATGAAAGGGTACTGTTGGTTATGTAGTCTCTCGACACTCCATATATGCAACCTGAGGGCCTTGAGACATCATCTCCTTAGTTATCCACAAAATGGGTATGACATTTGCCTCCTACTTGGGGACATGTGCTCTCTGTAGAGTGCATGAGAACCACATCATCTCCCGGTAGACCTGTTCCTACAAGTAAACATCAAACTATCAAGTGCAGGATGGCCTACTCATCCTTGTTCTCATATGATGATAATTAAAACCCACTAAACTAATTTTGACATTTTTTCAAAACATTTTAAACTAATCATGAAATCAATATGAAAGTAGAGAAAAATGTTGAAATAATGTAACTGTGAAGAGCATTCTTATTATTATTGTTATTTTATTCATAGGATTAATCCCTATTGAGGATTAATCATGTCGGTAATTGTATTAGGACCAAATCCCTTTTTGCAGATTGGTCAACAGACAATTGTAATAGGCAGAATAAGAAGTCGTCCCCAACAATTATTATTGAGACCCAGAATTAAATTAAAGGTGGTTTTACCCACCCAGAGTGAGAGGTCGGCCCTGCCAGTGAAAACCCTTCACACGTGCCAGTCTTGTGTATATAGAGAGGCTAGCGCCTCACTTTATCATACAACACACTTGCTCATTCTTAAGAGGCAAGCTGCAACTTACCAGTGAGAGAGAAGGAGAAGAGTGGCACATCTTTTGGAGAGGACTATCTGTATTGGTTGGAGTTATCTCTTGAACATTGTATTAGCAATTTATGATAAGGAATTTTTTGTTGGGTTTTCTTCCCCTAGAGGGTTTCCCAGGATAAATGTTGTGTCTCTTGTGAATGTGTATTTCTCAATGATCTTGTTCTTATATTGCTCTTATCTATTGAA
>SNQJ01S0211094.1:0-15934 GCA_010110895.2 Picea sitchensis | reverse complement strand
CAAGAATGATGATGTTGTCGATGAAGAAAACTTCCGATGACTCGTAAATGTGATAGAAAATGTTTCAAGATGATATTGACGGCTTTCCTCCTGATGCCACTGATGATGCAGATCTCTCTCGCCTGATGTTGTTGAAGAAGACCCTTCTTGTTAAGGGGGAGTGTTGAAATAATGTAATTGTGAAGAGTATTCTTATTATTATTGTTATTTTATTCATAGGATTAATCACCATTGAGGATTAATCATGTCGGTAAATGTATTAGGACCAAATCCCCTTTTGCGGATTGGTCAATAGACAATTGTAATAGTCAGAATAAGAAGTTGGCCCCAACAGTTATTATTGAGACCCAGAATTAAATTAAAGGTGGGTTTACCCACCCAAAGTGAGAGGTCGGCCCTGCTAGTGAAAACCCTTCACACGTGCCAGTCTTGTATATATAGAGAGGCTAGCGCCTCAGTTTATCATACAACACACTTTATCATTCTTAAGAGGCAAGATGCAACTTACCAGTGAGAGAGAAGGAGAAGAGTGGTGCATCTTTTGGAGAGGACTATTTGTATTGGTTTGAGTTATCTCTTGAACATTGTATTAGCAATTTATGATAAGGAAGTTTTTGATGGGTTTTCTTCCCCTAGAGGGTTTCCTAGGATAAATGATGTGTCTCTTGTGAATGTGTATTTCTCAGTTATCTTGTTCTTATATTTCTCTTATTTATTGAAATGCAAAGAACTACAATAATGGCATAAACATTAACAAAAAATGAATATGAAATGCATCTAAACTATTATGAGAAATCAAGATGAAAATGCAGGGAATCAAAATGACTTACCTACTTACCCTAAAGATCAAGTCTTGAAGCTGTTAGGTGAAATCATAGAACGAGTGAAACCACCTGATCAACAAACGAAGATATTTCCCCCTGTGCTTAATCATGTGAAACAATAGAGATAATTCCATCACATAGTAATCATGAGCATAAATAATCATATAATCAATCATGAAATAAAACTCATGGAGATGGGTGGGAAGGAGGAAATTATGCCGAAAAAAGAAGTCACAGTCTCAATCGTCTTGGAACCCTTGCTTTCAAGCCTAGCCACAAGCCTGATCTATCCATCTCTGGAGTGGACTAGATGATGGCTCATCTTAATCCTCACTTAGAATATCACTTCTCCCTGAAGGCTGATAAAGTATAAGAGATCCAAAACAAACCCTACAATTTCCCAAACAAGAGGAAACGGGGTAAGGCACAACCTTAAAGGAAAAATCCTCCATCAAACTCAGCAAATGTTTCTTCTTTGTCTACAAATTCCTGTCGAAAGTCTCAACATGAAAGTATTTTTTTTTGGTATTTTGGACCTTGGTTTGCTTTAGGTAGGCCATGACTTGGTGTCTGTCAAAATCTGAGTATGGTGGTCTAATATTATCCTGAAAATGCTACGTCGGGTCATCCTTGAATGGATGGAAAAAATCCACGATCATGTCACCATCACCATCCCAAACATCTGAGTCATATATGCACGAAAACCAATTATTTGTTTGAGGGTTTACCTCAATGTCATAAATGGATATTCGTCAAAGGTGAAAAGGATCAAGTCCCATCCATGTTTTCCAATTTGTATGAAAGTGACAATATGTTGATCGACTGCATTTGAGGCCTCTTCACTTCGAGGATCATTAAATAGGTTTTCATCAAGATCCTTGAAAGGGTCATAACTCATAATGTTCTCTTCCTGATATTCAACTTGATAATATTCATTGGGATCTTCTTGGAAGCTTTCTTCATAAGCACATTATTCAAGCATATATTCATCTGTAAGGGCTTGGTCTTCGACAGATTCATGCAATAACTCTTTTACTTGGTTCATCAGCTCTTCAACGACTTTATTAGCATATTCTTCCATTTCCATCAACAAAATTTCCTTCCATGAGGGATGGTAGATTCTTGGTTGATTCCAAGGTTCCATAGTCCCATCGACTAGAAGAACACATCGAAGGATTTTTTAGGGGAGATCAAGGATTATAAAAGGGGGATAAAAGGAAAGGTGAGTAAGGGAAAGATGGGTTCACAAAAAGTGGAGTCACCAGATAAAATTTAAATAAGGATTTTCAAAGAGAAATGGTAGGTTATTGGAGTGGAGTTACCAGGAAAGATTAGGATAAAGGATTTGGGAAAGAGACTTGCACGAAGACGATTCAAAATCCTCCCCAGAAACATCACCAAAATTTTATAGCACAAGTTGTAGGTTGGTAAAAGCCTGACCCAACCACAGAACAAGTGCTACAACTTTTGGAATCCTACACCCAATGTCACTTTGATGTAGGTCCCAAACTTGGGGGTGACTAATATCACTCCTAGAATGTGATCCCGGAGACCCTACGGGGAAAATAAAGGATGAAGGTAAGTGTAAGGAGAAGTCCCCTGGAAAGTCAAGTGATGGAAGAAATGATTGGTTGGAAATGATGAGTTAATAGAGGTAAATGGATACCAAGTGAAACGATAGTTTCCAATGCACTTGTACCTGCCTGAAACACAAGAAAAGACACCTTGCAATACTATGTGTTAGTATGGATCATCAAGTTAAGATTTATTTCCCTAATTTTCAACAGTGGATGAAAACTTATATCAGCAAATGATGTATCCAAATCAGCAAATAAATCACCAGACCAATTGGAAATATCATCGATGAATTTAGTAATCAATTATGACCTGAGCATAGCACTTTAAGACTGAATGAAGCAAGATTTTATAAAATGATTTTATGCAGTAAATTATCAAACTTTTGGTTGTATCATTCGACATGCACCAACTAAATCAGCCACACAAAAGTGCCCAAAACTAGCTTGAACAGTGCACCTTAGTTAGTGGAATTAGTGGCTAAAAAATGGAGGAAAGTTAGGGGTTAGTGTTATCACTGAAATATTATCCGCAAATGGTTACAGGAATACAACATATCCAAAACACCTATTAGTTCACCTGCAGCACCAAAAATTCATTTCCAAAAGTAAAAAACTATACAACTAGTCAAAAAATTGGCATGCGTTGAAACACTAAAGGAAGCGCGTGCATGTGCGCAGGCCAAAGAAGCCAAAAGAGTGCACATGTGCCCAATGCATGACTATGTACAAATAAAGACGTGCACTTATATGAATGACACATTTATGGTTCTTTTCAACCCCTCACCCACTTCTGGCTCAGCTCCCAATTCGGTTTGACCCTTAAATATGAGTTGAATCCGCATGGAAGGTTGGTCAAGGACCCAAGGTTGCCCTAAAGGGCCCCTTGTTCACACCATGAACCAGTTGAATAAATCCTTGAATTCATGCTATAAATGGAGGCCATGGGTGCACTAAGAATTCAAGAATCTCATTGTATTGTTATGTTGCCTCTATTCTCCTTCACGAAACCTCTTTTCTTCTTGGGGAATACTATCATCATCTCAATAAGCTATTCACCTCACCTGTTGAGGGAATAAGATTGGATTTCTTCACCATTTATTTTTCTAGTTTACCATTTGTAATAAGATATCTCACATAGGGGACTCAAGAGCCCTCCCAAGGAGGAAGATGGGATCCATAAGTCCCCCTTTATCTATAGTGTTTTCCCATCGATATAATTATCCATTGGTGGCATGACTATTGGTCATTTGATTGATTTTTTTGGTTCAAGTTTCCTCATGCATTTTAGTTTTCTTTCTTTAGTTATTTATTTAGTTGTTTTTAGCTTAGTTGTTTGTTTATTTCATGTGATTGAATTATTTTATTCATACACTAACCTTTGTCATGTCTAGCACGCCCAACTAGACTTGCAAGTGCCCCTCTTTTGCTCATTCAAGTGACGAAAGTGACACAACAGATTGGCGACCATACTGGGGATAATGTATCAATTTCCTCCCTATTTGGGTTGTTTGAGCACTTATTTTTGACCCACTTGCCTTGAAGGGATCATAATCAACCTAGACTTACCTACAAAAAGCTGATTTTGGAGCTGGAAGAGGAGAGTTTCATTCAAAAAAAATCCTCGACGCGTATCAGAACGTGCACAGGTATTTCATCCCACAGACGTGCATTTTGGGCATTGTGCATCCACAACACTTTTGTTCTTTGTGCATTCTGTGCACAGTGCGCCCAAAGGTCTTCTTTTCACTGTGCATTGTTCTCCCACCGTGCCTCTGTATGAACTGTAACCCACGCATCTGTCTAGAGTTTCAAAATTGTAAGAGTTTTTGTGATATTTTGAAGGCCCCTAGCCTTCAAAATATTTTTTTTATGCAATTTGTGAATGCACCACACTTAGATTCCCTTAACACATGAAGGGTTAGTCAAAACATAGGCACTTAGGGGGTTAAAAAGAACCATATTTCTCCTCTTTTTATTTGAGTTGCCACATGGATGGCTTGTTTTGATTGTAAAAATTAAGTTGAGATTCTTTACTATCACATATAAAAACACTTGCATTGGGACCAGAAATCAAACTTTAATCATTGAGTATGCTATTCTCTCGCACCATAGAGCGATATTGAGAATAAAAAAAGTGATTAAGGGGACATTTCATCTCCCTTAACAAAATATTTAGGAGAGGACAAAGCCCCCCTAGGGATCCTCTTAGTTTCTTTTTCAAACATCTCAAATTTGTAAAGGCCCATACATGCCCACATGTTGCAAAGTTAGGGTAGTTTTTGAAGCTACTTTCTTAGTTTACATCACTAAGGGAGTTTAAATATTATAATAATGGGCCCATACATGCCCACATGCTTACAATCTAGGATAGTTTTTCAAATATTTCTTAGATTAAATCACACTAGGGAGTTTAAACGATTGGTAAGGACCCATATGTCCACATGCTAGTTCTTTAGGGACTTTACAATTACGCAAGGTTGTACCAATGGAATTTAGTAAGATAGGTAATCAATATTTGTAGGTACCATGGGAAGTCCACATGTTGCAAGGTGACACCTAACTTATTAAAAATTTGGCACATTTTATCACTTGCTCACACACAAAGTCACTACTCACTCACATAATTTCATCTCGAATTGTGGAGGTTGAAGTAGGTTTCCTCCAAAGGGATTCTGAAACGTCCCACTATTTCTTGAAGGAATTATCCACAGCCACTTAATTCAAACGAGATTGGTTCACACCCCTAATCTCTCAAACAACCACATCTAAAAATTTTCTAAAAATTCACTAAGTTTTCCTCCACAAGAGGTGCCAAAAGAAATCTTTTAGTCTAGGTAGGATCTCGGGGATAGGCATCCAAATAACTCCCCATTATCTGGTTCCCACATATTCAAACATTATAAGTTGACAAATAGGGAACTTTAAAATCCTCCAAGTCAAGTGTTCCTAACATCATAAGGCAAGGAGATACCTGTGAAGGGTAAGGCCGAGGTCTAGTTGTTCTGTGAATCCCCCCTTGAGGCACCCACCTCTTAGAAGGGATCCATCCCATGACCCATTTACGGGGCCGAAAATCTAAATGTTTCACTTTGACCGAGTTATCTAGTGGCCAAAGTTTAGGACATCTACCGAGGTGGAAATTGTGGGTTGCAATTGCACCTTGATCAGATTTTGTGTGGCTATTGGGAAATATCGCTAGCTCTTTTAGGATATGCACCCTCTACCCCTCATTATAACTGATTGCTTCATCGTTCACTAGTTCCTCTTTTGGTGGCTTCAGACCCAACTGTTGAGTGCTATTGGAAGGTCTAGTGCTATTTGAGAGGAAGGATGTTACATCTTTATAGGACACAATCATTTGTTTTCTTTGTTTTCCCATGCGAACAAAATCCACCTACCCACATGTATGCTTCTTTTCAATTGATATATGTATGATGCTCATTTGATTACATGCGATTGTGAGATATATTGTGAAGGTCCAAATTATACAAGTCTCTTGTTCATTTATTTCTCTCATCACCATTTGCACACATTCACTTTGCTAGTCGGACATCATAGGGGACCCACAGAATCCCCGTCGGTCCAGATGCTTGCAAAATATCCCTCCTATCCTAGGATGAGTTCCTAGTCTCACCAACTCACTAGCTCAACCATCTCACACCCCTGTGAGTGTTACTATATTGGGATCAACTTTACTTAGTTCCACTTTACTTGGGTCTAATTCCCAAGGCCAACCATCCACTAGCTCTCCTTTACAAGGAAGCGGGGGGCAAACTTCTTCTCAAGGGGGGAGTACAAACCCACCCAACCCCCCTCAAGGGTCAAGTACACAACCTGATCACACCATGGATAGAACTAATCCTCCATCACCCCTCCACATGCCATATTTGGCATCCCTCAACATACCTGATTTGAGTAAGCTCACAAATGACCCTATATTGCATGACCCCACATGGCCCGCTATGCCTACCAAACTACCTTCAGACATTCCCAACTTTGAAGGAAAGGCAAGGGAATATCCTACCAACCATATCATGACCTTCCACTTATGGTTCTCTTCAAACAAAATCATGGAAAACTCCGTCTGTTTAAGGTTATTTTAGCGCACACTCATAGGTCCATCAACCAAATGGTATGTATATGAAAAATTAGGGTCCCATGTGACTTTTGAATTATTGGCCAAAACATTTTTTACCTTCTTTAAACTACCAGTTCGTCATGACAATGGTCTAGAAATTCTCTCTGAGTAAAAACAATCTGCATCCCCACATATAACTGATCACATTCATGAACGGTGTCGGTGATGTAGTTTATGAAAAGCAGAAACCACCAAAGAACAATGTCTCGATTGGTTTCTCAGATCACTCGTATCTATCCTTGCCAAATATGTGGCCTCCACCTTCCCCCAAACTGAAGAGGAAGCCATCAGAAAGGATAAATAGTACGACCTCATTTATGCTCAATCAGGATACTTATACACAGTATAACCTAATGCCCCGAGACCTGTACCATTCGGCCAGGAAAAACCTAGGGTGTCTCACTTGATGGATGGATTGATTGGTACCACAACACACCACAATCCATAGATCCAACGACCACCTCTATATGGTACACCCTAATATCCATTGATTTATGGAGGCCCATCTTACTACCCTCCTCCCCCTTACCAACAACCATATCCTATGGCCCCCCCTCCACCCATAAGTGGACCTGATGTGCCTGAACTCTCAACCAAGTTCTGGTACCCCCTCTACCTCATCTTATAACCTGGAAACTAGTGAAAGTTATACGCCTTTCTATGCACCCTACAAATCATTGCCACAAAATAATACGTATTTTCCATTTCTTGGTCCTCCACAGCCAATTGCTCCTCCACAAGGACAAACACATGTTGGGGTTAACTTTGTTCAACCCTCTCCCATTCAAAAATTTCAAAATTTTTAACAACTGAATACAAAAAATCCGACTCATCAGCCGAATAATGCTAAAAATAAAGAAAAAAACCGAAACAATAATAACCCAGGACCAGGGGGAAATAACCCCCAACAAAACCAACTTGCTAGGGGAACCTATAACCAAGGTAACCATAACCCCCAAGGGGGAAATAAAAACAAATTCTAAGGGAGGAACAACAACAACAAACTATGGACGAAATTCCCTTGTGCTCTTTGTGGTGAGCATGGTCATTATACTCACCATTGCCCCTAAATTTCTTACCTCAAAAGGATGAAAGTTTCCATGAATGCACCACATCCTCTAATGCCACATGCCCCTCAACAGGCCCCACAATAGTATTTGCAACAACCACCACTGGTTGTGTTGCAAAACCCTATTCCACACCAAGGTGTGATGAATAACCAGTAGGAGATGCATCCTACCCCACCACAAATGGGACAGTATCAACTCCCTAGAAATCCGATGGATCAAAATATCCACCTCACCAGCGAAGAAAAAATTATTCTACAAACACTCAATCGTCAATATAGCATGCCCCATGAAGCTACTCCCACTACTTCAGAGACAACTCCAGCTACATCCAGACAACCCTTGATGATTCCACGCCTAACACTAAACCCCCCATTCGTATTCCTGGCATCCCATTACGACGGAATGTCAACAACCCTCAGGCTAGAGAAGCACACAATTACAGTCTGGTTGATGACTTGGCGCAATATCCTATGGCCATGTCGGTATTGGAGGTCCTCCAAACCTGTCCCACTCAACGGAAATCCTTACTTTCCACTTTGGGGGCAGTCAACTCTATCGATACTAGACTCATCACATTTGATCTAGATTGTGGGGAACCTCACCTCCCTACTTTGGTAGCTTTCCAGATACCAGTTAAAATTTAGAATATCATAGTTCATCGATGTATCATGGATGAAGGTGCATCCACATGCATCATTTCCAAAACTGTATGGCATAAACTTGGCTCCCATGAGATAATACCATCCACCATCACTTTGAGAGCTTATGATGGACAACCATCCTCTCCTGAAGGGATCTTTCAAAATGTCCCCATTGAATTTGGGGGAAAAACCATCCTTATCAACATTGAGGTTATCGATGCCCCACTCGATTACAACATCTTGTTTGGATGTAGCTACATGTACGCTATGAAGGTTGTGGCCTCTTCTGTGTTTCAAACGATGATGTCTCCCCACAAAGGGAAGATCATCACCATCGACCAAGTTTCACATTACGATCCTAACCACTCCTCCAACATCGATAACATCCTACCTCTTGTCCACACTAGTTCAAATGCATACCCACTCATGGAGATGGCCCCCATAATTTTCAAAGACCCATCCTTGTTTGGGGCATACCACGTAGCACCATCTCTCATCCATCGCTCAACACAAGTGTGTGTCATATATTCCAATGGAACTAAATATGGAGATACCATTCCTCCCAAAGAGGCTTCTCCGCTCCGTGACGTCCCACTAGTGGAAGAAACCCTACCTCAGGAATCCCTTGAGAACCCTATGACACTACTTATCCCTGATTTCACCCTCCCCCAGGGTCAAATCCTAGTTTGGGAGACAATCCCCCAATCCATTACTAAAATTTCCTATAGTTGGGGGCAGACGAAAGAAGAAATATCCCACTGCTCCACTTCCTCCTTGATTCCAACCTCCTTATGCACTTTGCGAGAGAGAGGGAAACCCCACAAATTGATGTCCCTCTCTACCCAAGTTACACAATTTGATCCAATTCCCTCAAGAAACCACAACACTCATTGCTTCACCAAGCACACCTAGTACTACCACCGCGTACCCTACTATAGGCATTAAAGGGATACGAACCAAATTCTCATGCACCATCTATTTAGAGTACAACCACTACATTCATCATTGCCCCGCACTACCTCAATTTCAACATACACTAACGACAGTACACCAGATATTTCAACAACACCCCTCTCCACCCACGTCATCAGGTACCCACGTCACATACATCCATTATGTCTTGACCTTAGTCAACGAACGGATGAGGTGCCCTTGTTCTCTTTGTGAATCACTTGATCATTTCACATACCAGTGTCCTACGATCATTGAATACATGCGTCGTCAAATTGCCCTTTTAAAAATCCTCCAACTACCCCACTTCCTGTGATGCAAGTGATTCCCCCTATTCCTCCTCTATATATTGTTCACATCACCTCCCCTGAACCCGAGTCACTTTCCATCCCTCCATGGTTCATGGATAGACTGTGTGAGGATTTTCCCCCAAATCCTCCCAATTCTTTGGTGCATTTCCCCTAGGAAATCTTACCCCCGACCACAGTTCACAACCCACAGTGTCTAGACATTTGGTTTATGTCAAGCACGTCATCGCACCATAGTTGCGATACCCCCTCTATGTCTTTATCACCTGAAGACAATCACATGGTGACAGTCACCAATGTTACTTCCTTGGATCCCCTATATTATCATATTTTCCACTGCAATGAACATATCCTAGAGGAACTAAATACCATCAATTTCCCATGGAATGCACTCCATCATAGATCTCTCTTCCTCTCACATGAATCCTTTGACCATTGAAACCAAGGATTTTATTCCATCAGGGCATATAGACTAGTTCAACAACCCTATCCCTACCCCCGATGCTTTTGAAGAAGGAAACATGGCCAATATTTCCCCCACTATCAAAATTGACATTTCCGTCAAACAAGGAATCATAGGAGAAATCACCATTGGCGTCGCATGCTTCCCTGAGGAACTCACATTTTACAAAGATCTCTTTCAGGAGTACCGAAATATTTTTTCCTGGTCATATACAGAGATACCCAGCCTCGATGCTTCTATCGTCGAACATCACATTGACACATGGCCAGATGTCACCCCTGTACGTCAAAAGAAACACCCACTGCACCCATCCAAAGTAGCGGCTATCAAAGATGAAATTAACAAACTACATGCTGCAGGGTTCATATACCCCATCGCATACACGTCATGGGTTTCCAACTCCGTCCCCATTAACAAAAAGCAGAGCACTATTCATGTCTACACTAACTTTCGTGATCTCAATCATGCTTGTCCCAAAGACAACTTCCCTACCCCTTTCATTGACCAAATTATTGATGAATGTGCAGGCCATGAGGCTCTGTCCTTCATGGATGCTTTCTCTGGACACAACCAAATCCAAATCCATCCAACAGATTAGTATAAAATGAAATTTACCACCCTATGGGGTAATTTTTCTTATCGTTTCATGCCTTTTGGGCTCAAGAACGCAGGTGATACATTCCAACGGGCTATGATTTATGTTTTCCATGATCTCTCTTGCATCATCCTCACTTACTTGGATGACCTCACTTCTCGATCCAAGAAATGAACTCATCATCTAGATGACTTATGAGTTGTCTTTCAATGGTGTTGCCAATACAATATCCGCTTAAATCCCCTCAAGTGTGTCTTTTGCATCATCATCAGACGCCTCATTGGGTTCATCGTTACCTAACACGACATCACTGTGGACCCCCTCAAGGTCCAATCTATCAAAAAAATTCCACCACCTAGGAATTTGCATCAACTGTAGGGCCTACAAGGCAAAGCCAACTTTTATGATGCTTTGTCCCAGATTATGCCACTCACGCACATGATTTCCTTCACTTACTGCGTCATGATATCCCATTCCAATGGGATGAACATGCCCAAACCACTTTTGATTATTTAAAATATGCATTATCCAATTCCCCTTTGATCAGTCCTCTCGACTATGATCATGACTACATCCTCTACTTGTCGGCCTCGCAGTTCAGAAACTATGTCATTATATCTTTCTTCTCACTACCAAAGTCGTGGAAGATTCCAACCCCATGCAGTACTTGCTTAGTCAACGACAAATTAATGGTAATTTTTCCCAATGGATCATCATCCTTCCAGAATATGACTTAGAGTTTTCAACTCCCAAAAGAAAGAAAGAACTTTTTCTCATCGAACTCATCATGACGTTTCCCTCAGACACTACAAGTTCACTCGTCAATATGGATTTTCCCAACGAACGCCTCTTCTACATCCCCTCGGATGACCCCTGGTATGGAGACTTCCTTGTCTACCTTCAGACATAGATTTTTGGGTCTCATCTCTCTCGAGACGATCTTCGACGCATTCACTATCAGGCCCCTCGATACCCCCTCATATGAGACATCTTGTATCGATGTGGGGTTGAAACCAAACTACATTGATGTTTGACCATCGATGAAGTAGACAGAGTCTTAAACGATTTCCATAGCAAAGCTTGCAGTGGTCACCTCTCAGGGATGTCCACCGCCCAAAAAATCATTCGAGATGCATAATTCTGGACCACATTGTTTCATGACTGCATCCACGCTATCAAGCGATGCAACCAATGCCAGCTTTATGCAAACAAAGAATGAGCACCACCCTCTCTTCTACATCCAATCATCATTGTCGGCCCCTTCTGCAAATGGGGCATAGAATTCATGACTTGCAATCCTCCATATAGAAATGGACACAAGTACATCATCGTGGCAATAGATTACTTTACCAAATGGGTCGAAGCCATGCCTACCTTCAATAACACCATTGACACAGCAACACATTTTTTCTTCAATGATGTCATTACCCTCTTCAGAGTCCCACTATAGTTAGTCTCCTATCACGGTAAACACTTTGATAATGAGATCTTCGTCGAACTCTCCTCAAAGTTAGGCTTCTCCCATGAGTTCACCTCCCCATAATACCCTCAGTCTAATGGACAGGTTGAGGTTGTTAACAAAGTCCTCAAAACGATGTTGCAATGCACTGTCAACAAACATAAGACCAACTAGAATCATATGTTTTTTTCAACATTATGGGATTATCGCACGGAAGTCAAAACTACCACTAGTTTTACATCGTTCCATCTCGTCCATGGAATTGAAGCCACCCTCCCCATCGAGTGTGAAATTCCCACATTGCGCACTGCCATCGAAATATTACTTAACACTGCTCCAATGGAGTAGTGCTTGTTGAACTTAGATTCACTGGATGAATATTTTTGGTCTTCCTTACAGAACAATGAGGCAACTAAGAAATGGTCAAAGGCCACCTTTGACCACCATGTCAACCTTCGCTCATTTAACAAAGGAGATCTCATCCTTGCCTACGATATCGCTCACGGTACTCTCGGTCATGGGAAATTCGAGTCATTATGGCATGTACCCTACATCGTCCAACACTACCTCACTAAAGGTGAATACATCCTAGCCTCTCCATAAGGCTATCCTCTCAAATAACCCATCAACGGGTTGTACTTAAAGAATTTTTACACCTGAGCATAGTAATTCTACTCTAGGATTTTTATTTTGTACACATTTGTAGAGTTTTTAGTCTTCTTTTGTTCCCTCCGTGCTTCATGTCTGATATACCATCCATGTTATTGAAAGATGCATCCTCCATCGGCCTACCACATCGGTTACACTGATGGAGCTAGTCGTTGGACACAAAATCTCGCTTCAGCCACTTGGGCCCTCTACACCCCCTCACATGAACTTCTCCACTCCAGCGGAATATGTTTGGGCTCGACAACCAAAAACCAAATAGAATACGCAGCCATCATTGGCCTCCTCGCTGACCCCAGTCACAGCCACATTCTTCACCTTAGCATCTTATTAGATTCTCAACTTGTTGTCCTGCAGCTCAACAATGTATACCATGTCCATGATTCTTTCCTCTTTCACAAATACCTGCAAGTTAGACTCTTATCTTGGCATTTTGATTCAATTACATTTACACATATTCCATGAAAATTTAATCAAATAGAAGATAACATGGCTAACCTAGTGTTAGATTGGCATTTATCACATCAAGACACCATCACACATACATAACTCATCAAAATATGTCACAACATATATATTAGACATCATCAAAACATAACAAAAAAATCATCACATGTAGACATCACAAAGATCCCAAAAATGTATATCCATATATATATGTCGATCAATGTTTCATAAATGTTTACAAAAAAGAACAAAATGTACATCGCCCATAGGCAGGTGAGCCTCCTCACCCCTATAGGTACAAAATGGGTGTCACACTACCCTATACAAAATGGGCTCCAAGGTCTATATAAATCCAAATATGCAACATAGCACTCATGGTGCCTCACAAGTGCCACCAACAGGTCCTCTATATTTTAGAGGTGCCCCACCAGATGGGGGTCCCCTAGGTACAAGGGGCAGTCACCCAGTCATCGTTGTCACCGCTACATATTCTCTGTGGATCAGGGTCTGCAACTCTGGAGGGCCACCCACACACTGCTCCAGGACTCGCTTATCCTGGATATGGGACCACATGCCCTCGGGCACATCCTACAGTACCACCTCCAACCACCGTCATAAATCCTCTAAACCCTCGTCGGCCTCTCCCTGAAGCACATGTGATGGACTTGCACCTGGATTATCAAATCTACGCCTCCTCTCGGCTCTCGCATCATATTTTGGCCTCGCACTAGCATCATCCCTCTGATGTCTCTCTCCCACCCACGGCTCTATCTGTGGTAGTTTCATTGGCCTCTGATGAGCTGACTCTCCAACCAACTCCACCTCTCAGCCTCATAGCCCACCCTTAAAAAAAAACCTAGTACGACCATCTGTACAACCCTGCCCGGAAATTAGAACCTATCTACTATGCAGGAGGATGAGACCACTAACCTGGCTCTCGCAAATCCTGGATCGGTTGGCTCAAACTCTCGTAATATCCAAATCTCCTCTAGAATTATCTTGTCAACTCACTATGGCATCGGGTACAAATGAGGTGGAATTGTGGGCCCCACATCTATATATAATCCCTTTTGCCAAAATTCCACGCTCAGTTACAGGAGCTCAAAGTCTCTGTTTTCTGACCCGTCTTCAGCCATGGGATCAGGATCCCGCCATATACATAGTCGCATTCCCTGGGTCACCATCTGTTCTCGGCCCCAGGGGTGCATTTTTCACACATCACGTCTAGGTACGCATGCTCATGTTCAAAATTATCAAATAACGATTATATGTTCTTTATCTTCAGATATTGTTCACGTCGGGTATTCAGTTTTAATGTGTGTAGGTACTTGGTCATCACAACTCAACGCAACCCATTCAGGTTTATGATATACACACGCATGTAATCGTTCCCTCTGAATATCGATTTCATCTCCCAATGAAACCCTCCGACATTTTCCTTTAGGGTCCCCACATCCGGATCTGCAGTATTGTCACCTCCGTTGCACTTTGGTATTGTCACCCGGTAGCACTCTTCCCACATGAGTTGTCCCATTCATAGTCCCCCTTGTCACTTTGACATTCATGTTTCTTTCACCCCCTAGGGATGGGAGTCCCAATAGTCTTACACATTTCCAAGAATCAGCCACATACTCCTTCTCCTTATTTTGCTATCTTTCCCAAATGGACTCCTAGGATATCTCATCACGGTTCTACTTTGACAACACCTCTGCAGTATCATTAACCCTCCATTTCATCCACAATCATTTTTTCCATCTGTAGATTTCCCTCCATTCATTTACCTCATACAAAAACCCACCCATGGGGCCCCCACCCTCCACCAGTTCTCCCCGCAACTTGTGCTCTCACAGGCCAAGCCATCTTGCACTGGGGCACCCATTTCTGTATCTATACACTCATCCCAAATTATCTTTATTCATTTGGTAATTGTAAAAATCCTTTTTTTCCATCATTTACTTATCTTTTTGTTGTCACCCTTGAAAACCTTGTTTTTCTGGAAAAGCAACCCATGTCTCCCTTGGTTGGGGCATTCACTCTCCTCTACTCATTTTGACATCCTCCATAAACCCCAAGTATCCCAAAGTCCATGTACCCCCGATCTCTAATTTTGTCCACTTTTTCACACCTATGACACAATTTAACCCCATGTCTAGTCATCCCCCTGACACTTGGTACATTTTCACGGTTGTTGCCAATCATCCCTCAAATATATCCCCAACCAAGGGAATTATTGAGTCTCACTGCATCTTGAATTCATTCATGTTCCTTATCAGTTCTTGATCTTATCCAGTGGATTTCATGAAGCCCTTTTGCTTCTTGGAGTCGTGTCTCCCTCTTTGTCGACATCAACACAGTTTCCATAAGGGCGACAATATCTTGACTCTCATTACCTTTATGATGAGGAGTCTCAGATGGCACAGAGAGAACCATCATTTATCTCTACTATCGTTGACCCCCATAACATTCGACTTCAACACAATATCATGTTACGATGGGTCTTACTACATGACTATTGTAGTTGTTTTATACTAACCAAAGACCTCTGAATTCGGTAGGCAATCAATGCCTACGAGTCATCGAAACTTATTACAAGCGTCCTTGCCTCTGTTCAAAGTATGTTCACCACCAGATTTTGTCATCTTCCATTATCAAACCTCCACGAAGGGCGCTGGTGTTGGAAGATTGATTGTTGTCATTGATGTCAACCCTAGTCATGGGTTTTGGACCGCAAGATTGATAAAGGTATTTGGACATGAAAGAAAATGCACATGCATATACAACACCCATTAATGGAT
>SNQJ01S0211091.1:0-15934 GCA_010110895.2 Picea sitchensis | reverse complement strand
GCCCTCCTAAATAGAAAGAGCCCCCCATCGAGGTGACAGTGGGTGGGGAAGCTCCTGTTACGCCGGTTTCAAAGCCCTTGGCCCTTTCCTACAAACCGTGCGATAACAGGGCCTCCCTCCCTAAATAAGGTATGTCTCACCCAAGAGGGGCCTAAGACTCCTTGCTAAAGATCGGAGTTAACAGAATCAGTTATAAGGTCCCTCATGGGCTTAACAACTAGTCGGTCAGATCCCCCCGAAGAGGTAATCCTCCATAAAGGTTGTGTATTGTCTTACCCTTATCTGACCCAGGGTACCTATAGAATAACCCCTGCAAGTAACCTATGTGGCACCTAAGTCAATAAACTAAGCAAAAAATGTATAACCAATGCACAGGCGAGCATTCGTAAGTCAGGTCCACTGTATGGACAGGGTAGCAAAGCTCAAAACCTTGAAAGCATCGCCTCTCATGGAGGTAAGGGCACTAGAAAGATCCCCAGATACAAATATATACCTAGAAATATCTCTGACTCTAAGAAGGTATCGGGGGGATATCCCTTCAACCAACCTCGTGCAACCTTGTGATTAACTCCGGTGTGAGCGGAGCCTCCTGATATTACCAATTATACAATGGATTTCTCCACTCCCTTTGTCAGACACATATGTTGATTTAATAGCCTTGGAGAAGTTTACTCACAACATCCTATTCCAAGGTACTAAATCCTAAGCTAGTTTGTGCACCCTAGAAAATAAAATCATGAGTTTCACTANGTTTGTGCACCCTAGAAAATAAAATCATGACTAATCAATTTGAAATTATAGTGTTAATTTTAATGGTCGTGCTTACTCAAAAAGGTATGGTAGTGAAACTCATGATTTTATGACTCAGCAAGTAAAGTAAATATGAATACAATGCGGAGTCCTAACTTCAATTTTCGATGAATGATATGTTTCTTAAAAAAAAAAAATTCAATTTCAACTTTGCAATTCCAAAGTAAAAATGCATTCTTTCTTTACATGCACTAAGATAAATGACAAAGACTCAAAAGATCAAAATGCCAAGAAATGCAAAATGCCTAATATTTTTGTATTTTCCATATAAGAAAAAATGAAAATGCATGGACTGAACAACAACTTGATATATAAAGACTCTACTTTGTATAGAAAGAGACAACTCAAGTAGGATACCAAGGAGAAAAACACCCATCCCAATGTACAAGGACAATCAAAATGCAAAGATGATGAGAAAGACTCTGCCCAGAAATTCAACCAAAGACATGTTTCTCGCCATCCCACAGACACTTAACAGTCACTACAGAGACCCAAGAAGACTCAGCAATCATCAAAACCTACCCAACAACCACCAAACCCAGCAAACAAGCAAAAGAGGTTGATGTAAGCGATTTTTCAAGGAAACAACGTGTATGTATGAATCTTTCAGAAGGACAACATGCGTATATACGCCACTGTCAAGCAAAAACCCATGTATATGTTTCAAAAAACATAGCTAGGCATAGGAGAAGGCTGAAAGACTCAGACCTAGAGTGAACAAAGGTTGTCAAGCAATAATACGATAAAAGATGCAATGGGAACTAGAGAAATCTAAGGATAAAAACACTCCAAACCCCAAGAAAGAAAATTCAATCCCCAGTATGGTCGCCAATTTTGTTACGAGGAAAATCTCTCTATGGCTAGGGGTAAACCACAACATATGGAAATGACTGCAGAAATCAACTCTATTCTCAAGTATGATATATAAAAAAATATGCTAGCAAGACAAGGTAAAATGCCTACCTCGTCCAGATGTTCGATGAAGTCCACAATTGAGCACTTGACCCAAATCAATATACTTACAACTAGTCCTCAAAACCAAGCAAAGCAAGCATATGGTGATGATATATGATGTTAGCACATTCAATAGCATAATCCATTAATATACATAACAAATATGCCCATGGAATAATAATTCAAATATTTGCAAGATATCAATTGGATGGGAAAATAGTATTTCTATTAATATATGATCAACAGAAGTGAAAAAGTTACATACATTCATGTCGGCACAGGTCGGAACTGAGAAACTGAGTTCCTTCCAGATGGGCCTCCACCAAAGGCAAGTTCATAGAAGAGAGACAATAAAGTTCTCAATCAATAACGAAAGATCTTGGGGGTTGAACACTATGTTCAGACTTAAAGGAAAAAGGGATGCATACTCAATATGAAGTGAATAATTTATCTGGAGTAACTTTGCTCTCAAAGTTGATTTTTTTCTCCTTCTTTCCATAGCTTGAAATTGTCCCATTTATAGCCTTCAAATGGAACTGAAGGGCTGCGTTGAAAATTTTCTAGTATATGGAAGGCCAAGGATCATATATCTCCTGTCATGACATGGAAATCCAACACCATTTTTCATTTCTGGGCACAAATCCCAATGTATGCAAGATATAGTGGTGCAGCCTGCGTATATGCATGTTGTATAGTAGGCAAGGTGCGTACATGTGGAAAAAATGTATTTTTTAGCTCTGGGATTTGCAGAAAGGGATGAAAAGTCTGCATAGGGAAATGAGAAAAGGCCATTTGTGCAAGATTGCATAGGGTGAGGAAAATATCGCTATACATGGTGGTGATCTGAGTTTTGTCTCCTATCTTTGTATGTATTTCTTGTATTTCTGATTTCATTTTCATTGTCTTCTATTTAAATTGGATAGTCAAAGGCCCATAATTCATCTTGTGATACTCTCGACTGAAGCAATTTAAACTATGTTAAGTTCTTCCTAACTAATTTAGAATTCATTTATTCAATGCTCTGATGTAGTTATATGTTTTCTTTTCTTCCTACACTCTGCAAATTTACAAATTATAACTCAGATTTATCGCCTCATTTAGCCTTTATACTTTGGAGAGTTATACTGACCAGTCAGTGATTCCATTCATTTTCAAAAGTTTGACTCCATATCCCTAAGTGTCCCTCCCCTTACTTGCCAACAAAATTATAAAAAAAAACACAAAACAACAAAACCTGGCCATTGATTGTCAAAGAGATACCAAGTGGCAGGAGAGATCCCTCTCTGAGCTGAGTAGGCTAGTACCCAGCTCTAAAGTTGGTTTGTAGGTTAGCTCTTTTGTTTGTTTTATCATCCGAACAAATTTATAGAGTGCTAACATTATGGTGTCGTTGTCGAGGATTGAAAGTAAAATCTTCCCTAGGAAAAGAACGACTTAAAGCTTCAGATTTGGTTCTTGAGGGTGACAGTGAATCAAACATATTATTGGCTGAGACTAAATTTACCCTAGAGACTCCATTATAAAGAGACCATTAGCATAAAGTAGTTTGAGCTAGGAATCATGGCTTCCGAGAGAATTCATACCAAGAGAAACCCAGACCGAGAAGCAATGATCCCTGTGTTTGATCCTGAGAAGATTGTACACAAAAGAAAAGAAAAACCAATAATCCTAGTTTTGTGTCTAGAAATATATCTATCCTTGCCCAAAGATGGAGTGAAGAGCATTGAAGACCTTGATTTTGATTCAAAATTTGAGCAAACTCTATTCAGAACAAAATCTGAGTCTTGTTTGAATGAGATCATCTTTGATAAGAAGAGGTTCCAAGATTCAATTTTAGCTGCCTCTACCAAACCTCTTGTGATTTCTACTCAGAACCAACAGCCACTTCAGGTTCTTACAGTAGCCATGGTAGCTAGGTTTTCCCCTCTTGTTCTACCTGCTCAGTTACATGATTTGCCCCAAGAATATAATCAAAGGATTAAGTTGTATGATGTTGAAGGAAATGTGTCAACCCAAAAACACCTAGACTGGTTCAATGATTTTGTAGACCTATAAGAAGTATATTTTGAAGATATAAAAATGAGGTTGTTTGCACAAAGTCTTACAGGAGAAGTCAGAAAGTGGTTCAGATCTCTCCCAGCAACAATTATCCTAAATTTTGAAGCCTTTGAAACAAGTTTTCTTGCAAATTGGGGTGACAAGAAAAACCCCCTTCAGTTGCTAACCCAATATAACAACATGAGAAGGTCCCCTGATGAAACAGTCCAAGAGTTTTCAACAAGATTTATCAAATTTTACAACTCTATTCCTACTAAGGTAAAACCTCCTCCCAGGACGGCTCAACTTAGATATGTTTATTCCTTTAAAAGTGATTTTACTTTGTTGTTAAGAGAAAGAAGATCCACTTCACTGGATGATATGATGAGTGATGCAATAGAAGTTGAAGTAAATTTAATGGCTTCAGGAAAGATCAAATATAATTATGACATGGACATGAACAAGGTTCAAGATAAGGAACATCCTTCAACCTCATAGTCATCAGAAGATAGGTTTGAAATTATGATGAAGACAATGGAGAAACTCATGGAGAGGATGTCTTTATATAATAAGCCTAACACTAGAGAATAGGCTGATGTTCCACCCAGGAACCAAAGGAGACTAGGAGTTCCACAAATCAGACAAAGAGATTGGAGGAACCAAGGTAATCACCAAATAAGACCTCATTTTCAAAATAATTATGTGAATGAGAATTTTGATGAAAATTTTGAAGACAATATGCATTGTTGTGATGGTGATGAAACAAAGATGTTTTTAAATAAAGAAGAACATGATTAGTTCATGGATGCAAATGAAATATTCATGGGGGAGAATGATGAAAGGTTGTCAGTGGAAAGAGAAGATTACCAAACAGGGTTGCAGAATCCCATCATGCAATTCTAGAAACAATATAATCTTCGAAACAAAAAGGTTCCTGCAAATCCTCCAAAGGGAAATCCTACCAAAGAAGCTCAAAATAATACACCTTATTCAAGTCATCCTAAAAAGGACTATGTTGCAAAGGATGTTGTGGAGAAAGGAAAGCAGAAGAAAGAACCTTTGAAGAAAGTACCTGAAACAAGAAAGGAGGCAGTCATCAAAGAGGTGGAGAAAACCTCTTATTATTTTAACTTTGAAAGTGAGATGGCCAAAATTAAAATGTTTGTTCTATTTAATGAGTTGATAAAGAATAGTGAATATAGAAATAAGATCATTAAGATGCTCAAGATGGAAGAAACTTTTGATACTTTGAATATACAAGATGACCATACTGCCATCTTGTTTGGCCCACGTGTAGAGGAGAGTAGTGATGCTATGTTAGTCTAAAGATTCATGATATGAATCTCCACAATGCTATGTTGGATTCAGGAGCATCCCATAATCTGATGCCCAAGGTGGTCATGGACCAATTGGTCCTAGACATTACAAGGCCTTACAAAGATATTTTCTCTTTTGATTCAAGGAAGGTAAAGTGCTTGGGCCTAATCAAAGATATGGTGGTATCTTTGTCTCAAATTCCAGCAAAAAATATGGTCATGGATGTAGTGGTTGCTGATATCCCTCCTAAATTTGACATGCTGTTATCTAGGTCATGGGATGCAAAGTTGAAAGGGACTCTGCAAATGGATATGTCATAAGCCAACTTCCTTGTTTTTGGTCAAGACAAGAGGTTGTACAAGGAATTACTGCTCAAATACATGGCCAGTAACAAAACCCAGCCAAACAACCATCCCATTTATTTTGTGGAAACTGAGATTGGTTCCTATATTTTCTTTAATGATTTGAGTTTTGAAGAGAAGGTGTCAGACACTGATATGACTGCCAAAAAAAAATCTGATCAACAAACTGAGAAAATTTCAGAACAACAAGACAGTGTAGAGAATGAGATGTGGAACATGAGCTTTGATGGAGCTGTCAGCAGAGAAGGAGCAGGAGCTGGTGTGTGGATTAACCCCCCAGGCTAGCCACAAAAATTTGTTCTTATAAGCTTTATTTTGAATGTACAAATAGTATGGCCGAATATGAGGCATTAGTATTGGGATTGAAGGCTTTGAAAGAAATGGGTGCTAAGAGGATAAATGTTCATAGAGATTATGAGTTGATCATAAATCAGGTGAAGGGAATATATCAAGCAAAGCACCCCAGATTAAGAGCATATAGGAATATAGTGCTTGACTTGCTTGAAGAATTTTCAGAATATAGTCTCTCATCAATTCCAAGGGGTCAAAATCATATTGTTGATGCTCTAGCTACTTCAGCCTCATTTTTCAAAATTCCAATTTTTCCTAACAGGGGATATGAGATTGAGGTCAAGCACAGACCAACAGTGACTGATAATTTTAAGTACTGGCAGGTTTTTGAATATGATAAAAAAAATAGAAAGCTTCCTTAAAATGGATGATGAATTTTCAAATTTGAATATTGCTGAGGAATAGTGTGGTGAATAAGAAGATGCAACTATGTTTGCAAATGATGGCTATTTCAAGAATCAAATTTTTGGTAAGGATATAATGCAACTAAAAAATAAAATCATCCCCAAGGGCCTGGTCCCATAAGAAAAACTCTTTGGCAACAATGATGTGGCCAGGAGTCCTAAGATTACTGCAAATGAGGGAGATGTTGAATATTTCAACATTGGGACTCAGGAGGATCCCAAGATCATCAAGCTATCTAAGACACTTAGCCCAGAGGTCAAGCAAAGGTATATCAATTTAATGAAAGAATTTCCTGATGTTTTTGCCTGGAGTTATGAAGATCTGAAATTTTATGATACCAATGTGATTCAGCGTGTGATTCAAATCAAAGAAGATCATAAATGTTTCAAACGAAAATTGAGAAGAATCAATCCTTTGTTGATGCCCTTGATTGAAAAGGAGATAAAGAAGTTGTTTGAAGCCAATATCATAGTGTCTCTAAGGTTTTCTAAATTGGTGGAAAATATGGTACCTGTCAGAAAGAAGAGTGGAGAGATCAGATTATGTGTAGACTTCAGAAATATGAACAGGGTATCTCTCAAGGACAATTACACACTGCCTAAGATGGATCACATTCTACATAAAGTTGTTGGTTCTCAAAAAATGTCAATGTTGGATGGTTTCTTTGGGTACAATCAAATTATGGTACATCCTGATGATCATGAAAAAACAGTCTTTACAACACCATGGGGCACCTTCATGTATGCCAAGATGCCTTTTGGGCTCATGAATGCAGGGGAAACTTTCCAAAGAGATATGGATATAGCTTTTGTTAACGAGAAAGAAAAAATTAATGTTATTTACTTAGATGATATAACTGTATATTCATTTTTTGATGAATAACATCTTAAACATCTAAGAAGGGCTTTTAAAAGATGTAGAAAGTTTGGCATTTCATTGAACCCCAAAAAGTCTAATTTTTGCATGGAAGAGGGGAATATTCTTGGTCAAATTATTTCAAAGGAGGGGATAAAGATAGATCCCAGCAGATTTGAGGGAATCCTAAAAATTGGCACACCTAGAAGCAAAAAAGATTTGTAATATTTCCTGGGGAAAGTAAATTTTCTGAGAAGATTCATCCCTAACCTGGCTGAAATCATAAATCATATCACTAACATGCTCAAAAAATTAAGTGATATAAAGTGGACCCCTAAAGCCAACAAATCCTTTGAAGATATTAAAGTGGCACTGACCAAAGCCCCAGTGCTGGCCAGTCCTAATTTTGCAAAAGACTTTATATTGTTTTCTTTTTCCTCAGAGCACACCATTGATAGTGTTTTATTACAAAAAGATGAACATAATTTTGAGAGGCCTATATCATACTATAGAAGGACATTGAGGGATTCCCCATTAAAGTATGACATCATGGAAAAGAAGGCATACTTACTAGTCAAGGCCCTAAAGGATTTTAGAATTTATATCTTGCATTCTCATACCATTGCTTATGTACCTAGTAGTTTTGTGAAGGACATTTTAACTCAGCCTGATCCTGAGGGGAAAAGGGGCAGATGGATAGTTGTGTTGTTGGAGTATGACCTTGAGATCAAACCTATCAAGTTGATCAAGGGGCAGGGAATTGCAAAGCTGATGGCACAGACAAATTGTGAGCTCTTGGGAATTAATTTCATTGCTGATTTGTCAGCAAATTTAGAAGAAGAAAAGATCCCTCAGGTATCCCAAAAATTCCTTGACTCCCCATGGTATGCTAACATTATTTATGTGTTGAGAAATTTGCATGCTCCTCCTGAATTGAGAAAAACCAAGGCCAGGTTTTTGAAGCGAAAATCAGCAAAGTTTTGTATTTTAAATCAATCTCTGTATTGGAAGGATCCAGGAGGAATCTTACTGAGTTGTTTGCTAGAAGGAGAAGTAGAAAGAACCATAATATAATTACATAAAGGTGATTGTGGAGGGCACCATTATTGGAAAACTACTGTGCACAAGATACTGAGGGTAGGTTTCTATTGGCCTAGCATTTTTTTTGATGTTTACAAAGAAGTTTCAAGCTGTCATGAATGCCAAAATTTTTATGGGAAGAGAAAATTGCAGCCTTTTCCCTTGAAGCCTATCTCTGTTGAAGCACCTTTCAAACAATGGGGCCTTGATTTCATAGTAGAAATTCATCCACATTCCTCAATTCAACACAAGTGGATACTGACAACCACATATTACTTCACCAAGTGGATTGAAGCAGTTCCCACCAGGCAAGCCACAAATACTGTTATCATCCAGTTTTTGGAGAACAATATTTTGTCTAGGTTTGGTTGTCCAATCAAAATCATTACAGACAATGCAGCAACATTTAAGTCCAAAAAGATGGAAAACTTTTGAAGTGATTACAATATAACTCTTGGCCACTCCACAGCTTATTACCCTCAAGGTAATGGGTTGGCTGAGTCATCCAATAAAAGTTTGACCAGAATCATCAAAACCCTGTTGCAAGATAACAAAAAGGCTTGGCACAAGAAGCTTATCCATGCACTATGGGCTGAAAGGATCACTACTAAAAGGTCTATTTCCACTTCACCCTTCCAGATTGTGTATGACATAGAAACATTTTTTCCTACTTCATTAGGATTGCTAGTGATGATATTGCTACAAGAAAAAGATGTTGAACCAAATGCCACTCAGAGGAGGACAAATGAACTAATCAATGTCCAACAAACAAGAGAGAAATCTTTCAACAACTCTCAAATGCACCAAGACAGGATCAAAAAGGATTTTGACAAGCATACCAAGGTAGATGATTTCAAACTGGGGGATTTGGTGTTGAAATGGAATGCCATGAATGAAGACAGAGGAAAGCATGGAAAATTCGATCACATGTGGTTGGGACCTTTCGAAATTGTGGCATACCATGGAAATAATTCTTATTTTCTACAGGAACAAAATGGAGATTTCGTTGGTGAGCGACCTATGAATGGAAGGTTTCTCAAGCATTGTCTCTCTTAAAGGAATTTTCACCCTTTCCATTCATTGTATATAACCATTTTTTTTTCTTCAGTTGAAGCAATTGAAATCAAATCAGCAGAAATTGAAGCTCGAAGCGAAGGCCCTAATTTATGCTAAGTATAATTTGAGTTTTTGTGAATAAGATGTTGTTCGATTTAGTTGCATGAGTGAAATAAATCCCAATGGGTAGGCACTTGGTCTGTTGTTACTTTCTACCTCGCTGGGAGGATAACATCCCCAGTTGGAGCCCATGTTATCACCGTTAAAATTTTTGTGGGAAATCAAGATTTTTGGACTTAGCGAGACGCTAGATTGGTCTAGAGGCTTGATAAACTAGGGACAAGGCTAAATCTGGTAGGAAGAGGCTAAGTCTGGCATGGGCGCTAAGGTGATGGGACCCCGATACATTGCAGATCGCGAGGTCTCCAGATCGACGGTCGAGGATCATTTCAGGGGGAGAAGTTGTGCGAAGGATAATTTCATAAAGTGGGCCAAAATCTAAATCATGTTTTTCGGTCGAGGCTACGTGGCGCCACCAGGTGCATTTCAGGGTGAAAAGCGAGTTGCCCCAAACCACTTCCTCATGCCCCCAAAATTTGAAAAAGGTATAAAAGGGCATGTTGTTGTTTATTTTATTATTTTTCAAACACTGGACCATTTGAAACTTGGCGCGACCACCCTCATTCGAATGCAGCTCAACAGTACACCATTGCATGCCATTTCCACTTATTTCCAGGTATTTTTCATCGTAGCCGTGGAATATATCATAACTTCAGTAACAAAGAAAGACCTTGTGGTGAATGAAGAAGCCCTAATTGACTGATATTCAGACGTCTTTGACATTGAAATCACCATTTCGCCCATCTCTATGTCCAGAAGCAACCTGTCTGATAATGTAGGAAGGAGTATACCATTCCTTGAAGTAGTCCAAGAATCCATAGTCCCGTATGCTGTCGAAGTCACTTTTTCTTTTCCCGAATTCATAGGTTGGTGCACAGAGCAGTATTCACATGAAGAAATAGTTGTCATAAATAAACAGAGGTCTAAGGTCATGTGCAGGGTAGAAAGTCTATCAATTCAAGATTCCCTCATTATACCGGAGTCTTTCTCTGCAGTGTATGAACCTTTCAATGAAGAAAATCTAATTAGGGTATACAGAGAGTGTCCATCTGAGGTCTGAGATCGGTTTTTACAGGCAATTTTCAAACCAGAACATCTTTCAGAGAGCCTGTATTTTCCAATGAATGTGAGTATAGTGGTTATTGAGGTCCAATGGGTCTGTTCCCTGTTGAGTCAAATTTTAGGTCTAGATAATGAAAAACATGTGGTCAAAGTCATGTTGGGTTTCCTATTGACATTTTTTCAGTCAGAGTCTAGTCAGTCATTCTGCATCAATTTTGATCAATTCATAGCTAATAATATCCATAAACATCTAGTGAATTTTTGCTCTCTAACGCATTTCAGATATTACACCTATTTGCTGAAGATTTTCCTAGAAACCAATAAGAGAGAATTTCCTGAAGCAACATTTATATCAACAGAATATAAAAGGATCACATTGCTCATCTTCATCAACAAATTCATGTCCAGAGTGTACAATTTGATATTCAACACTAGCCTACCTAGATTTTTGGATGACATGAGGATCTATCTACAACCAAATCCAGAAAACAGAGTGGGGGATTGGGTACTTTTCATGCACTCAACTATAATATGGGTTTATGGTTGTCATGAATCCCCTTATCTATTGCCTATATTTATGAACCCCAGAGTCTTTTCCCTTGAATTCATCAAGCAGAGGATTATATCTTAGACAAAGCATTTCCTAAAGTTGCGCAAAGCCTCCAACCTCAAATTCTCTTTTATCATTGGCCCCTTCATTATCAAAAATAGATCATGCCTATCTCAGATTCAGGAAAAGCTCAAACAGTTTGGTTTTTCATAGCTACAGGGAAGAAGATATGATCCACACCAGATCATATCTAGAAGAATATTGATGAACAAACAGGCCCCTTATGAGCATGAACATGTTGAGGGTTTTGATAAGCTAGAAAACCTAGAAGTCTGTGCTGATATGGAAGCCATCTTGCAACCAACTCAAACACAACAAGTGGAGAAAGCCCTGCAACAAAGTCAAACACAAAAATCCCCTCAAAAATTGATAATCAAAGTCCCCAAGGTGAGTGTTTACAGCAAGAGAAGTAGTTAAGATACCATGGGCACCAGTGATCAGCAGACCGCTCCTAAAAAGATGAAGATTTCACAGTCTCCACAGATAATAGATTTGGAGAAGGAAGAGTCCAGAGAACAGGTTAATCTAGAGTAAAGGCATATCAAGAACCTTTAGCAGCAAGAAACACATCTTTGATAAGATATCTGGGGTAGCTTATCAATCTAAGAAGATTTGGCAAAACATTATGCTGAGAAGGGAAACCTAGCTCTGAGTGAGATGAGGGATTTAGTCTCTGAAGTGGAAAATATTTCTTAGCATAAATTTTCCTATTCACAGTAAAGGATATTGAAAAGAGGACCTTTAACATTGCAGTTGCAAATGAAGATAAAGTATCTGAGATAAATATAAGGTATGACAACATCATTGCTCCATACAAGGTCAAATTCCATAAGAACACCAGTGATACAATGTATTCTGATTACCTAAGTTTAAGCCTGAAGAATTCAAAGTTGTCATCTTATGCAATGAAATTGGAAGGACAACTGAGGCAAGAAAAAGAATCTAGCAGATCTTGGAAGACTCAGGTCAAGAGGTTGGAATCTGAAGGCCTCCAAGGGGCGAAATCCTCATTGGATGAAAAGGACAAATTGATTAAAATCTTGAAGAAGGAACTAAAAATGTTTTCCAGATATCATCCACAAACAACAGAATTGGTTGCTATAGAATAGGAAAATGAAACACTTTGTTAAGAGGCATTAGACTACAAGGCTAAGGCATTGTAGCTAGAACAAGAAAAGGTGAATTGGTCACAAGGACAGAAAGAATTGTTGAACAAGGTTGTAGTTGTACCTCCTACTACAGAAGTTGGGCCAAACACTGAAGGACCTGTCTAGGCTATGTCACAGGTTATCCTGAAAGAAGAAGAAATCAAAGGGTTAAAAGGGAGCATAGAGAAATTAAAGCAAGAGATACAAGCAAAGGATGAAAAAATGGCTCAATTTTAAAAGGAGAATGGAGCCTTGTAGGAAAGGATAGATAAGTTGAAGATGAGATTGAGAGGCAAAGGCCTGTTGCAGGGAACCAAAAACATCATCTAGGACTCTATAGTTGTTGAAGCTGTCAAATTCAGAGTATATTTAAATTTCATCAATGATAAAGACAACATGGCCATCACATCCAGAAGCAGGTGCACTGTTGTAAATGAGACTTTAGCAAAGAAGCCATCAGAATGGGCCCAAAATGCCATAAATCTACTCAACTCCATTCCTACTGTAGAACTTCAGACTATTCGAGTTAAAGACAGAACCAAATTGATTATCTGGGCCAGGAGGGTTATTGCTAAACATCACCTATTGAAATCAGTCCAAACCAAGGCAACACGGATGGAGCAAAGTGTGCAAGAGTTCAAGGATTTGTTTGAAGAGTTGTTTATCAAAGGCCTCCCACCATTTTGGGATGCCAAAGGAAAAATATATGATCAGGAAGAATACAATGCTCGCCTCACTCAATGCAGGATGGATCATTCCAAATTCGAAACCCTGGAGGAAAATCTGAAAGGAGCTACAATAGTGGAGCATCTGATTACAAACTTTGAGATTCTAAATCAGATCAAAGCAGTCAAAATTGGACTACCATTCATGACATATGACTCCTACATTGACCCGAAGATCCTAATCAAAGAAATGAGATATTATGATTTCCCTTCTAACTTGCAATGGACAGAGATAGTACAACTGGGTAAGACAAAGTGCAATTTTCTAGGGTCCAGTAGATGATGTCCAAGTGTCACTGAAGATGGTGGATCAAGTGAAATATCAAAACAAAACAAGTGGAAAAAGGATGGGACTGAAGCGTCAAAGGAGTCAGAAGTCGGATCATGAAATGTCTTCTTGCTAATCATTGTAATCGGTTTCAAAACCAAAATTGTCCCTTGTAATTATTGTAATCAGTTTCAGAAACTGAAACGTTTCATTTCAATCATTGTAATCGGTTTCAAACCGAAGGAACTCAAACTTGTATAAATATTAGGAGTTCCAAATGTATTAAGGGTTGGTCGAAGTGCAAGGGCACGAATTTTAGTTATTTGGAACTTGAATTGTAACTTTCTGAAGCTGAATTGAATACACATGCATAAGTCTTGAAGTTTCCATGAAAAGATTCTAATGGTGGTGATATGAGTTTTGTCTCCTCTCTTTGTATTTATTTCCTATATTTCTGATTTCATTTTCACTTTCTTATGTTTAAATTGGATAGTCAAAGGCCCAAAATTCATCTCGTGATGCTCTCAGCTGAAGCAATAAATTTAAACTATGTTAAGTTCTTCCTAACTAATTCATAATTCATTTATTCAATGCTCTGATGCAATTATATGTTTTCTTTTCTTCCTACACTCTGCAGATTTACAAATTATAACTCAGATTTATCGCCTCATTTGGCCTTTATCCTCTGGAGAGTTCTACTGACCAGTCAGTGCTTCCATTCATTTTCATAATTTTGACTCCATATCCCTAAGTGTCCCTCCCCTTACTTGCCATCAAAATTATAAAAAACCCCAAAAACAACAAAACCTAGCCATTTATTGTCAAAGAAATACCAAGTGACAGGAGAGAGCCCTCTCTGAGCTGAGCAGGCTAATACCCAGCTCTAAAGTTGGTTTGTAGGTTACCTATGTCGTTTGTTTTATCATCCAAACAAAATTACAGAGTGCTAACAACATGAACAACGAGCAATCTAAACATTCAATGACATTGCCCTTTTCAGAACCCTTATTTCTGTGATGGAAGATTCTAGCAGTTCACTCTCTCACACATTGTGAAGGAAATGCTTCTTACAATGGTCCCCTCCTTGTGGGCATGGTACTCACTATTGCAAGGTGAGGGAGATGGATGATGGTATAGGAGGCCACTTCGTCCACATTTTCAACCGCCTCACGGTTGTTGTGCTCCCCCACAACCATTTTCCAACACCCCATTTTGATTCTAGAAATGAATCCCAATTGACTTACATACCCAATATGGAATGAGAGTTTTCACATTTTGCGTATACATCGCCTTCTATGGTGATTACATTAAGAAGGAATAAGAAATATCTACAGAAGTGTGGGTAGAGCTGAGTTCCCAATCTTAGAAATCCTCAGTGGAAAATTCATCGAGGGATGTTATGACTTGTTTAACGAAGACTTCTATGAGAAGCTAAAGAAATATCTGATCCATGTCTGCCTCTTATTCAAACATGTCTCGGAAGATCAATATTGGGGTAATGATATTCGAGCTCAAGACATATTGTAAGGTTTATGCAATTTTTTGATGGAGTCTTTGATAGGAGTGCGCATAGGATTGTTTCATAGGTCTATATTGCATAGGCCACATGACTTGCTAATCTCTTCAACAATAGATCATCTTAGCATGCAACAAGGTGAACAAATTTTTTCCAAATTAACAAGACTGCCATTTTCTAAAGGCAAAGGACTAAAAAACGTGTTGATTCCTAAGCGAAGGTCTACTACACTCATCAAGATAGCCAAAATATAAAGTATTTTTTCCATCAAATATTTGGCACTCAAGTGCAGAAACCTGTAAGAGAGTCAGCAAGTCAAGGAACCTAACTTTTGGATCATATTTCCAGATAATGGATTAGTGCTCAATGCTTTCTCTTCTAGGTTTCTTAGCTCTTGATAGTAGAATGAATTCCTTAGGGATTCAACCAATTTCTTCCAGATCTTAGGACACTGACTCTTGTGAAAAAAAATTGTGAAGGCCAAATCTAGGATTTTCAATTTTCCGAGGTACCATTTATATTCAGCGTGTTGAGTATCTCGAGCAAAATCTCTTAACAAGTCCTCTACATCCATTGTCTAATGTAACTTCTTTGGAGATAGTAGAACTTAGGAAAAGTGCATTCATTGGGCCTATCAATCTTGATTTGGGGGATATTCCTAAGATATCATCATTGAGACTAGGCATGAAAAATTTATCAAGTAATCTGCATGTCATTTTAGGGTCTACTATGATATCGTTTCATGTGAGTAAAAACCTATTTGTAGGGTAGATACCACATGTGTTCTTCAATTGGCCTAGTTTGAATTTGTTAGATGTGTTTTTCCAATATATTTAATGGAAGAATATAGTGGAATTTGAGAAACTTAAGATCTTTACAGCATCTGAATCTAGCTAAGAACAATTTCTACCTAAACCCTTTTCCAAACATAAGTTTTTTGCGGTAGATTGAATATTTGAATTTCTATGCATGTCATATTATTGAACCCATTCCTGCATAAATCTTCAACCTTAAGAATCTAAGAGTATTGGATGTTTCGCAAAACCTTTTAATTGGCCACATTCCTCCTCATACAGTTGGTATACTAAATGTACTTACTTGGATCTCCTAGTAACCAATTTGATTGGTGATATCCCCATGGAACTATTGATGCATTTAGAGACCATGACATATTTTAATTTTTCTTAAAACAATCTAACGATATGCATGCACAATGATTTCACAAGATTTCCAATAGCATTTAGAGGTGCATCATATT
>SNQJ01S0211089.1:0-14919 GCA_010110895.2 Picea sitchensis | reverse complement strand
TCAATAGATAAGAGCATCATAAGAACATGATCAATGAGAAATACACATTCAAAAGAGACACAACATTTATCCTTGAAAACCCTCTAGGGGAAGAAAACCCAACAAAACTTCCTTATCATAAATATCTTATACAATGTTCAAGAGATAATTCAAACCAATACAGATATTCCTCCCCAAGAGATGCACCACTCTTCTCCCTCTCTCCAACTGGTAATTGCAGCTTGTCTCATAAGAGAATGAGCAAGTGAGTTGTGTGTTAGAAGTGAGGCGCTAGCCTCTTATTTATACAAGACTGGCACGTGTGAGAGGGTTTCACTGGCAGGGCCGACTTCTCACTCTGGGTGGGTAAACCCACCTTTATTTAATTCTGGGTCTTCAATAATAACTGTTGGGGTCGACTTCTTATTCTACTCTTTATAATTGTCCGATGACCAATCCGCAAAAGGGGATTTGGTCCTTATACAATTACCGACATGATTAATCTACAATGGGGATTGATCCTAATATTAAAATAACAATAATAATAAGAATTCTCTTTGTAGTTACATTATTTCAACACAAACCCCTTATGCGATGTCATCCCTGGAGGTACTCCAGACATGTCCTACACAGAGGAATGCCTTGCTATCTGCATTAGGAGCTCTAGACCCCATTGGCTCAAAATTTATCAAGTTTGACATCACAGATGTGAAGCCTCACTTGCCTTACCATGTGGCATTCAAAATCCACGTGGGTTACTCAAAGTATACCATCAAACGTGCAGTTGCTGATGAAGGCGCTGCAACATGTGTGATGTCCCTGATCTTTTGGAAAGCTCTCAGCTCTCCAACTCTCTCTCAGTCTCTAACCATGTTGACTACTTTTGACATTCGTTCATTCTGCCCTCATGGTATTCTTCCTGCCTTTCTGGTCCAGTTGGGTGGGAAGACGGTAGAGGTGGATGTCGAGGTGGTTGATGCGCCCCTCAATTATAACTTGTTACTAGGATGAAATTGGACTTATGCTATGAATGTCATTGTATCATCTGTCTTCCACACTCTTTGTTTCTCTCACGATGGGAATATCATGATGGTTGACTAGTTATCCTTTGTGTATGCTAGCCCTAGTGCATCTGTTGGACCGTTGATCCCCATGGTTGAAATTCTCAATCGACAACTGATAATATCGGCATCAAAATGTAATCATCCCTTATGGGTACCTTTGACTTCATGACACCGATTCACCATGTTTACACCATGTCCAATAGGCCCGTTTCGTCAGAGAGGTTCGTTCCTTTCCACACTTCCTATTTTAACGATCCTTGGACCCTACCTTCCTTTGACTGTGTCTTGTGAAGGTCATTCGCATGCTAGAATGGCCATGCCACTATCAACAATGAAGATAACATATCAATCTGTTCTTGAATCTTCCGCCGATCCCGATCCTATTACCTCGCAGACGGACGAGGAGGATCCTGTTCTTAAGCTCGTGTGGGCCACTTCATCATCTTGTTCACATGACTTCCTAGATGAGACTTTTCCCTCGAATGAATCTATCATCGAGGCCATGAATGGTTATGAAAAACCTTGGGATGATATGCATCATCGCTCTTATTTTCTCCCAGAGCTTGCTAGAATCGAACAAGATGACTTTTGATCTACTCTGAGCAAGATAGGCAGTCATGCCATAGTTCCACTTGACATGCATGGAATGTATGCCGAAGGAAATATGGCAAGTATCTCTCCTACCGTCACGATCGATATCTCTCGTACCCCTGGCAAGATTGAAAATGTACACATCGGTGCAGATTGTTCGCCGGAAGAAATCCTGATCTACACCAAGCTCTTCAAAGAATTCCGAGATGTATTTGCTTGGTCATATGAAAAGATGCCAGGAATCGACCCTCAAATTGTCAAACATGAGATTAAAACTTACTCGGATGCTAATCCTGTTTGACAATGTCTTAGAGTTGTCAATCCCCAAAAGGCCCCTGCTATTAAGGTAGAGGTAGATAAACTACATAATGCTAGATTTATCTACCCAGTTCCCTTGACTAAATGGGTATCCAATCCTATTCTTGTGAGTAAGAAGCAAGGCATCATCTGTGTATGCATGGAATTTCATGACCTGAACAAAGTATGTCCTAAAGACAACTTCCCGACACCTTTCATCGATCAAATTCTCGACGACTATGTGGGAAGAAAAGTTTTTTCTTTCATGGATGAATTTTCAGGTTATAACCAAATTCAAATTAAACCTGAGGATCAACATAAGATGAAATTTATTTGTCCTTGGGGTTCTTTTGCATACAGGAAGATGCCTTTTGGCCTTAAAATTGTCGGAGCAACATTCCAACGTGTTATGACCTTCGCATTACACTATCTTAAGAACATAGTTGAAGATTATCTTGACAATCTTGCTGCTCACTCTCATAAGAGAGTGGATCACCGTAAGCACCTTCGGCTAGTTTTTAAAAGATGTCGCCATTATAGAATACGGTTGAACCCTCATAAATTCATCTTTTGTGTTAGGTCTGGACATCTTCTAGGATTTTTAGTCTCTGAGACCGAGATCATGATATATCTGTTCAAGGTTGAGGCAATACTTCGATTTCCTCCCCTGCGCACTATTTGACAACTTCAAGATTTACAGGGGAAAGCTAATTTTTTATGTTGGTTTATAGTAAACTATGTTAATATTACTAAGGGTTTCATGCATCTTTTGAAGAAGGACACCCCTTTTATCTGGGATGAGCGAGCCCAGGAATCCTTCGAGGCCTTGAACAAAGCCTCAATATCGACGCCTCTGCTAAAGTATCATGACTATAGTAGGGATTACTTGATTTATTTCTCCACATTTGAAGAGATGATTGGTATGGTTTTGGTTCAGGAGTATTATGAGCTCCGCGAGCACGTCATCTACTATCTTAGTCGAAACTTAGTCGATCTTGAGCTCAAATATTCTCATGTTGAAAAGATAGCTTTGGCTATTATTCACGCATTCCAACAATTATGTCATTATATATTTATTTGCAAAACTATTGTGGTCATCGATGTCAATCCATTTCAATACATCCTTACCAGGTGTATCATAGGGGAAAAATACAATAACTGGATTGTCATTTTACAATAATTTGATCTCGATTTCACTTCTGCGAAATCGAAGAAATCACTAGTCTTTGCTGAGTTAATATACGACTTCCCATGATTGCACAAGGATGTTATTCACGCTGATTATTTTGTGAATGAACACATTTTCCTTGTCTCGTCGTCTGACCCCTGGTATGGAGACATTGTTCTCTATCTTCAAACTTTGAAGTTTCCTCAACATCTCTCGCGAGATGACCGACGACGTGTATGATACCAAGCTAAGAATTACCTTATCATCGGTGACACTTTATATCGTCAAGGAAAAGAAAATATCCTACATCATTGTTTAACTCATGAAGAAGTTGAGTCATTTCTAAACGATTGCCACAGTGGGGCTTGTGGTGGTCATCTATCCGGGCTTGCGACAACCCATAAAATTTTGTGAGCTGGTTATTTCTGGTTGTCTATATTTAAAGATTGCGTTGAAGTGGTTAAGAAGTGTCACCCCTACCAAGTTTTCACTCAGAAAATGTGCTCGCACCCAACTCCTCGCCATCCAGTCATTATTGTCAGTTGGTTCACCAAGTGGGGGGTGGAATTTGTGGATTGCAACCCAACTTCGTCTGGAAGGAATCAACACATTATTGTGGCTATAGACTACTTTACTAAGTGGGTTGAGGCCATGCTTACAGTTAAATCCGATGGTAATATTGTCTCCTTCTTCATATTCAATCAAATTATCGCCAGGTTCGGAATCCCGAGTGAGATTATCACTGATCATGGCAGTCACCTTCAGAATGAAATGATGGAAGAGATAGCATCCAAGATGGGGTTTAGGCATGGTAATTCTTCCCCTTACTACTCCCAAATGGATAGGTAGAGTCCGTCAACAAGTCTCTCAAGGCCATTTTGCAGAAAACTATCAGCCATAACAAATCTGACTCGCATATTATGCTATATCCCTTACTTTGGGCATACCGAATCTCGTTCAATACTACCACTAGATTTTCTCCTTTCCAGTTAGTAAACGGTGTGGAGTCGATATTACCTATCAAATGCGAATCCATTCTCTTATATTGGCAGTAGCGCTCCTCCCTGACACTTTCGATCTCAAGCGACGCCTCATACACCTAAAGAGCCTTGATGAGCAACATCGAGATGCCTCTATGACTATCGAAGTGAATAAAAGATGTGTCAAGGTACAATACGATAAGTCTTTTTGTCCTTGGTTATAATCCGAGGGTGAATTGATCCTTTTATATGATCAAGCCAAAGAACCGCTGGGGGCAGGCAAGTTCAAACCCATGTGGCATGGTCCCTATATTGTGCGACATGTCTTAGAAAAATGAGCCTATGAATTAGAAGATTATGAAGGGAACATATTGGCCGAGCCCAGGAATGGACTCTACTTGAAAAGGTATTATGCTTGATCCCCAAGCTTGGGTGTAACTCTTTGTATACTGATGTAATTTAGTGTATATATCATTTCCCTTTATTTTTGTCTTCAACTTGCTTATCGAGTTTTCCCTTGGTTGGAAGATGTCAACAGAGTCTTCGATCTACTTAGGATTCACAAACGGAGCCAATCGTCATACAAGAAACTTAGCTTCTGCCGCTTGGGTGGTTTACTCACCTGAGGGTCTACTGGTGTCTTCAGGTGGCATATGCCTAGGGCCATCCATGAATAACATGGTTGAATATAGCATCGTTATAGAAATTTTGCATGATGCCATTTCACATGGTATTTTCTCTTTGGAGGTTCGCCTAGATTCCCAGTTAGTAGTATGTCAATTGAACTGTAGTTACCGTGTGCGCGACCCTACATTACTCCAATTATTCCTATGGGTACGCCTTTTAGAATGACAGTTTAATTTTATTACTTATCATCACATACCTAGGAGTTCTAATTATGTATCCGATGCTTATACTAATTTGGTTTTAGATTGGCATTTGTCACATATCTAAAGCAAAGAAAACATTCTCATCAATGTACACATTGTAATATAAGTAAATCCGAATAACCATGTTTTATATATATTTCAAAAAATATGATGTTTATAGTACAAAATTGGGGCCAACACCCTCAATACACATATACAACCGATAATACAAAATCCATGACATCTACTCATGTGGCACCAGATGTGTGTCATGATAACAAACTACGGTGTTTACAATATGCCAAAAGAGTCGCACGCAAGATCTAGGCATGCCAACCACCTGCCACTGCATAGCCTCCGACAAATCCTCTACTTGAACCATCAAAATCCTATGTGTCAAACGAGATAGGTTTCCCTTCATGTTTTGAAGGACTCTCTCTGCTTCTCCTCCCACCACCTCATCTCTCTAGTGCCTCCGACGATGTCATGGAAGCCCGTATGGTCATCATGGACCTACGTCTACATCACATACATGTCTAGTTAGTACTTAAAAATCATCCAAAAATATTTTGGTTTTCCTATACAAAAACAAAAAAAAAATGAAATATTTAAAAACTTTGACTTACCTATGTCATCGTAGGTGGTCCCTGGTGGCAATGGCATGTCAGGGTGCCCTCTGAAGTTGATCCCTACATAGGGGTAGTTATCCAGAGCAATGACTTGCTGTCTCCACCAGTAAAAGAAATCATCATTGTAGGGTGTGGGCACCCTACCTCCCCCCTTCCATCTCATCACCTCGGTCCACCATGCCATGGCTGGATCGTGAGGTCCTTGAGGAATGATCTCAACTCTAGGTCCCAAACTTGGAACCTACTCGAAGAAAAAGCTACACAAGATGGAAGCAAACCCGAAGTTCCTCTTATCGCCTTATTTTCATTCAGTCAACTGGCTCTTCATATTAGCCAATAGTGAGGTGCACTAATCATACACTGTGGGTCTCAAACACTCTACAGAGTATAACATAAGTGACCTCGATGCCTAGTGCAACGAAGTCGATCCTGTGATCTGAGTCAAAACGAGGACAACAATGTTGAGGCTTATATTGTTTATCGCTCGGATGGGGAGTTGACTCCCAACCTTCTTGGTCCCTGCTATATAGTGAGCATCTATGTACTCTTCTATCTTCATACCGGTCCCAGCTCCCCGGGCCTTGAGGTTCACCACCTCACCCCGACGTGACAACCCCGTCAATAAATATATATCCTCGACTTCAGCCCTTAATGGTTTCCCATCAAGGTTGAATCTCTCACTATTTGGATCCCAGTAATCCATGAGAAATAGTAGCAACCTCAATTGGGCCCTCATCCCTTTGAGTGCCCAAAACTTGTACAACCCACATCTTTTCAAGTCCATTTGGGCCCCTAGATATCTTTCCACAACAACATCTACCTCCTCATGTTCCCTTTCACTCCATTCTATCACCATCCTGCTAGAGAAACATCACTTTTTGAGTTAGCAACCATCAAAAACTTTGTTTACGGACATATACACTGGCTGCAGCATTCATAGTCACATATAGGGATGAATATACATTGGTTGTATTTTAGACAACTGCGTATAATCACACGTATACGCAACCCAAAGAATGGTAGCCCGCATACACCTAAACATTTGATTTGCGCCCTAGATAAATTAAATTTTCAAACCTAAAAACAAAATGTAGTCCACTAGAAAGGAAGAGGAGGGGAAGAGGATTACTTTGTCCAGATGGTCGTTGATTCCGTCAATTGATGCTCCCGCAATCACCATTTGAAGATCAGAGGTAATTTGGTCCAAAATTCACTATTTGGGTAAAAAAGTCAAATGCCATAGCAAAATTTGGTTTTTATTACTATTTACAGTAGTTTTTACCCACTTTACATATTTTTGGATCATATTTTCATATAATGTACTAATACAACAATGGATTGAGTTGGTTTTTGTAGTTTTTGCTAGGGATTCTTGCGGTTTTGAGCATTATGTCAACCATTCGTAACTTCAGACAGGTATTTTCGCCACCCAACATATAGGATAGGTATCTGTTCCATCATACATGCTTTCACCGTCCTATAACTGTCACTCATATGCCTTAGGTACAAACCCATTTTTTAGCGACACAGAACCCTCCATCTGCTACAATACGTATCATTATCAAATGGTAGAGACTTACCAAACATGGGTACCCTAGTTAGATCCTGTACTTCATTTGGTGCCCATGCAGAGATTTTTTTCGTAGGACCGAGAGTATCGCATAGCTAATACATGACTTTATGATGAGCCTCATTTATCACTCATAAACATGATGACCTATACATAGAGGACTCGCAAGCGAGTTTGATTTAAGCTCTTTTCTGACTTGTTTGCAAACAGAGAAAATATTGTCGAGTGAACATGTCTCTTTCACACTCATAAATTGGATTTGAAAGGACGTCTATTTGGTATAAGTTTATCCCTTTTTCAAACCAAGTAGACTAATATTATGAAAAAGGACAATTTTTGGCATTAAGTTGTGATTGTATCTCATGCCTTTGCTTGCAGTATTGAACCTATTGTTGGTTCTCACTTTGCATTATAAACCGTTTACCTCAGTATTTTTTCATCCTCAACCAAGAAGAGCCTCATTTATATCCTTTGCAACTTGACACCCTATACCTAGGAGGGAACATTCCCCCAAGTGTCCATCTCCTACATGCACCTCCTTTCGTTGAACATAGGTATGTTCCACTACTAGAACTAGTTTTTCTTACTTGCGACACTCATTTCCTCCTCTGTATCATAGCATTCATTTGACTATGAAAAAAACAAAAGACGGGCATGAAGGGAGTATTATCTTATATTGGCAGCAGTCATGTCGCCTTTGAACATAACAAAAAAATTTTGAGTCCACTTGTCATCATAATTTTGGGTTTAGTGTGGCCTTAGGAATATGATATCATTACAAAGAGTTTACTCCCCCGACTGGTTACTCTTCCAGTCCCTATGGAGAGTTTGATTGATGCCTCCTGCATCTCATAGTTTCATCATTGAGTCTATGCTGCCAGAGTCTTCCATATGTCTCATGCTCTTGTTCAAGGATGTTTATCAACCCGTGTCATCCATTCCTCAAAAATCTTGACTTTGGATGCTGGCCATAACCTTAGTTTGTCTCAGAATCACATGAAGTTGTAATCCTATTGCACACCCTGGTCCTACTTTCCTCATTTCTAGGTAACCTTGAACCCAACAGCCGACATTTCATCATTGATCATTGACTGGGTGGTTTCCCTTGTGTTCGACGGCAAGACATCTATTCACACATTAGTATTTGTGTAGTGTCTTGGATGCCATTATCCTTATTGGTGGTTTCCTTGCCTTTGTCAACAGTTTTTCCTCATTGGCTACTATTCATATGGCATTTTTCACGTACCGCTTGCACTTGGCACATGTGAAATATGCACAAGGTCGTTGGTTCATGAACATGTTCTTCGTTTGATTTCCTCCAAATCATCAAGCTCCTACTGAATGATGAGAGATGCCTTAATGCTCTTCTTTTAGCGCGTCTCCTTCCATCAACTTTAGCTCATCTATTATGGAAACGATACCTAGAGTCCTATGAGTACCTAGAGGCTTGCAGTCATTAGTGTCAGGTTCTCTCACCATCGACAGTTGGGAATACATCAATCTATCCTGATTGATGGATTCTTCAAGTGTTCGACCCCGAATCTTTTATTGACACTTGTAAGAATGTACTTGGTGCCTTGATACCTACTTTCATCATCGATAAGTTGTCTGGCATTTGTTAACAATATACCTCAATGATCGGTAATCAAACAAATTCTCATTGTGTTCGACCTCAACTCCTTTATTCACATAATGTAGACTCTCACCTTTGGCGGATTGTGTAGAAGAATTGAAGACATCAGTTTGTAGCCACAACTTTCTTGAGTTGTTCCTACCTATTCATTGGACCAATACCTGTGTGACTTCAGTGATCATGGGAGATCATATTTTACTCCATTGCATACAGATATCTTAAGATTTATTTGAGACTGGTTTTACTGGGCCTTGTTCGTGACTATGACAACCTTTGGCATCTAACCTCATTTGTATTTGCCTATTCATGGCCATGGACAGTTTTTTGGTATATTTTCACATGGATCCGTAGTGTAATTCAAATTGGCATCCATGTATGCAAAGTCAGTACAGATTGTAATGAGCAACTAATTCTTCCTGCTGGGTCCCCATTACTCCACTTCTGGGTTTTTATAATGTATTTCAACCATCGCAAATACTCCTCTGACCTCACACATGAGGGGGAATATGTTATAGCAAGATTTTCCTCACCCTATGCAACCTTGCACATAAGGCCTTTTTCCATTTCCCTATGTAGAATTGAAGTCCCTTTTTTGCAAATCCTAGAGATAAAAATATATTTTTTCCACATTTATGCACCTTGTCTACTATATAGAATGTGTATACACAGGTTGCACCACTATAGCCCATGTACATCGAGAAATGTTTCCAACATTGAAAAATGGTGTCAGGTTTCCATGTCACGTCACGAGATCAATGATCCTTGGCCTTCCATATACTGGGAACATTCCGACTCGACCCTTCAGTTCCATTTGAAGGATACAAATTGGCCAAATTCGAGCTATGGAAAAGGAAAGAAAGAATTCAACTTTGAGAGTAAAGTTACTCTGGAGAAATTATTTACTTCACATTGAGTCTCCATCCCTTTGTCCTTTAAGTCTGAACACATTGTTCATCCCCCAAGCTCTTTCCTTACTGATTGAGAACTTTATTGTCTCTCTTATATGAGCTTGTCTTTGGTGGATGATTGAAGTGGTGGAGGCCTAGCTGGAAGGAACTTATTTTCACGGTTCTGAACTGTGCCAACATGGAAGTCTGTAGCTTATTCACTTCTGTTGATTATATCTTAATAGAAATGGTCTTTTATCGTCCAATTAACATCTTGCAAATATTTGAATTATTATTCCATGGGCGTATTTGTTATGAATGTTGATGGATTATGCTATTGAATGTGTTAACATCATATATTATCACCATATTCTTGCGTTACTTGGTTGTTGAGGACTATTTGCAAGTATATTTCTTTGAGTCAAGTGCTCAACGATGGACTTCATCGAACGTTTAGATGAGGTAGGCCTCTTATCTTGTCTAGTTAGCATATTTGGTTATATAGAATACTTGAGATTAGAGTTGATTTCTGCAGTCATTTCCATCTGTTGTGGTTTTCCCCTAGCCATAGAGAGATCTTCCTCGTAACAATCAACTCCATGATTCTCTCCCCTGGGCATTTCATTTCATCTCACATGTATAAACTTCTTTATATATTCCTCTGCTAGTCTATCTCCCTTGCCACAAGCGTTAATCTACCATCTATACTCTCTCCTTCATCGTAATCACTTGGAATTTCCCTCTTTTCCATTCACATTCACATTCATTCTCTCTCTACATGAAACCATTTGACAAGACTCTCTCTACCATGCACAACTATTAGGGTTTCGTCCACCATAATTTGCACCTCTCCTCTCATCCAGCTTGTCAAACAATGAGTGGTATCTTCATTTTATCTATGTACTAGCTTGGACTCGTTTTCATCTTCATTCACATCAATTTTGACCAATCATGATTCACATCACATAGACATTTGATTTAACCTTAAAATAAAGAAGAATTGATAGTCAAGGTTGTTGTATATCACCACCTACACCACATGGAGAAATAATAGTTAGCAAGGCAAGGGCATTAGCATTAACAAACTTACTATGGATAAACATGGAACTAGAGAGGAAACTATTATGGAGGCACATGGAGGACTAAAAGTAATGCACGAAGATATCAGAGTAGCATGACAAATAAATGGATCCCAATATGAAACCAAAATCAATATCAAGGAAAGGCCATAGTTGAACCCATTGTCCACATTTCACTAGGATGGATGGATGTTCGTGCATGGTACCAATTAACTACAATTCTTAGTATGTCATATTATATGGTGTCTTCCCATGCTTCAAGGATGAAACATGCCAAGGGGGATGGAATGTAATGTACCTAGGGATGATAATATGGGGTACCTATAGAGGTACCCAAGGGGATAATGAATATGTTGTGGCCATAATAATGGAATATGACCACTATGTAATTAAAAGGAAAGAATATAATATAATAAGGAGTATTGGCATAAGACCTCTAAGAATACTCATGAAAAAGTATAAATACACATGAGTATCATTGTATTGGATTGGATTGTCTTGTAACAAGCATGGAATGTTGAGTGATTCATTTCATAAGGAACATTTAATGGTGTTACCCTATCTGAAGGGTTCCTCTCTATATATTCTTGTATTCTCTATGGTGAATGTTTTGGTATCTTTGGATGTTCAAGGGTTTATTTCTGAAGTTTAGATCCATATTATCTTTTATATATTTGAATTTTTACTACAAATGGTATTAGAGCTCTTTCTTGGGCATGAAGTGGGAGATCTTTTTTTTCTTTTTGTTGATTTTTGACAAAAAAAAGGATGAAAAAATTTAGGTTAATTTTTGAAAATTTGTGTATATAATTTGGAGATTCCAACTCGATATTTGAATTCCTCTTGAAAAATACCAAAAACGAAGAAGTCCAAAACAATGTATAGGAAGTGGAGATATCGTTGATTTAAAATCAACCTTTTTTAGGGTTTTTTCTATCATAACGGATGCGAATTTTGCAGAATGGATATATTTTAATAGAGTGCACATATTTCAATCAAACTAATGCGAGCAGATACAAAGATGCTATGGAATTTCATTATTGGTGTCATAATAGTCAATCTAAGAAGTATAGCAGAGATATCATCATTTTATATTTTCGGCCTCAAACTCTAACTACATAAAAGAGATCCATTGAAAAGTAAGTGATTTGATTTAGAACGATGGTCCTATTTTCAAAGATGTGGTTTACAGGAAAATATGATGGTCAAGTACTATTGAATAATACATAAAATGATTGAAGTCATTATGGGAAAAGAAGTAGAGAATTTCGATGGGTCTTAATTTAAAAGATGATGTGGACATGTATGGGGGAATTTGGTTAACTATGAAAAGATGAAGGCACTTTTAGACGAAGAATATGAAAAAGTAGTTTTAGACAGGTTGTCTCATGTTGTAAAGAAATATAAGAAGAGCAATAAGGATTAATTTTTTTTATGAAAAAATCATATTACATGTTCATGGATGTATTCAAAAAAAGAATGTCATTGTTTCTATTAATCCTAGTTGCAAGGAAAATCTCATTAGTGTTAATTTGGCTAAAATATTGCAAGTTTCCACAAAGAATAATCAAAGAACACATGTTGACGGTAAAATGTTCAAATTTTTAAACATTTGAAGATCACCATGGATGAATATGTGTTGCATTGAAATTTTTATACTATAAATATGGATGATGTGGATGTCGTTCTAGGATATCCTTGGATGAAATCAATTGGTACAGTTAAAATTAATTCATAAAATAAGTTTTTGAAGTTGTGGTACAAGAAAAAGAAAATTACATTACATGATATTTCTCTTATTGAACAGGAAAGGCCCATGGAATCACATGAAGAAGTCCTTGTAGGGGAACTAATTGCAGTACCTAATGACACATCAGATGAAGAGGCCAAAGTTGAAGAATAGACTACAAAAGAACTTGAAGAAAAGAAACAGGAATGACATAAAAAGGAGGAAGAAAAAGTTAAGGAACCACATCTTGAAGAGTCAAAGAAAGAAGAATCAAGAGCTAAGGTTGTTGAATATCACCACTTGCACCACATAGAGAAACAACAATCATCAAGGCAAGGGCATGAGAATCAACAAACTTACTATGGATCAACATGGAATCAAATAGGAAACTGGTATGGATGCACATGGAGGTCTAAAATAAATACATGGAGATATCAAAGTAGTATAAGAAAGAAGCAGATACCGAGAAGAAACCAAAATCAAGATCAAGGAAATTTTGTAGTTGGACCGCATGTCCACATTTCACTAAAATGGATGGATGCTCATGCATGGTACCAATTGAATACATTTTTATGTAGATCATATTATATGGATTATTCCCATGTTTCAAGAAAAAAACATGCCAAGAGGGATCAAATGTAATGTACCTAGGGAGGATAATATGGGATACCTAGAGAGGTACCCAAGGGGATAATGAATGTAATGTGGCCATAATAAAGGAATAGGTCCACTATGTAATTAAAATGAAAGAATATAATAATAAGTGCAGTTGGCATAAGACCCCTAGGAATACTCATGAGAAAGTATACACACACACACACATCAATATAATTGAATTGGATATGTATTGGATTGTATTGTCTTGTAGAAAGTATGGCTTGTAGAGTGATTCCTTCTATAAAGAGTATTTGATGGTGTTACACTACCTTAAGCATTATTATCTCTATATTCTTGTGTTATATATGGTGAATGTTTTGGTATATTTGGATGCTCAAGGGTTTATTTCTAAAGTTAAGAGCTATATTATCTCTTATATCTTTAAATTTTTACTACAATCTTGTGCTCTTGTTAAGCCTTATGAACCCAAATTTTACTTCTATTTGGTAGGGGACATTCATTTTCCACAGTTGAATGGATGATCCAGATTATTTTCATAATGAAATGAAAGAAAATATATTACAATGAAATACAGATAAAATTTCCAGAAACGGAGAAATACAACAATAAATGATTTCTATTAATGAAAGAAATGTATAGAGACTGTAAAACTACAGAGTGCAAGACTCCCTAGAATGGTGGCAACTTTATCTCTGAGAAGAGATTTGATGGCTACACTCATTCACAAGAAGATGATTAAATGAGGCTCTAGAGGCCTTTTTATGATAAACATGGATGCCAAAACCCTAGACATCTAAAAACCTAACCCTAGGAGATGAAGCGCCAAAATTCATGTGGGCCCCATTGAGGTAAGTTAGTACATTAACTTCCAAGGGTCGTAAATTTTGCATATGATCTCTGTTTTAGGCGCGTGATAGCCTGTTGGAAAGGTATTTTCGAGAAATACGCATTATGTCGTCAAAATATGACTTTCTCTATAGATTGACTATGGAAATCCATGAAAACATTGTTTAGAGCCCCAAAACAGCCCTGGAAATACAAAAAGATGTAATGCCATGAAAAATTCCAAAATAAGCTAGTTGGAATAGGTGGGAGGCCACCAATATCCACCTGGATGTTGTGTAGGGCTTTAAGACAACCTTGTAAGTGTAGAACCCACAATTAAAAAGAAATTTTCCCATTACAGAGAAACATGTTGAACTGAAAACTGTCAAGATGAGCCAGTTGGAATTTGGAATAGGTGGGTGGCCACCAATATCCACCTAGATCAATCCTCCCCCCTTAGAAAGCAAAGGTATACATTCCGTTGAGTGCCCATGGAAGAGGGGAACGCCTTTTCTGAATCTAAATCTTGGTGAGTTTCGTGCCTTATTGGAGAAGTTGCACTATTTGTTCTATGGAAGGATGTCATGAACCTGTTGTTGGAGGGGTATAATATGTTCCACCAACTGGTTTCTTTGGTATTGACGGGGCATTGTGTAGGCACCTTTGTAGGTGAAGAAACAATATCTACTTTCTCTTTTTCAAACTGATCGGTTGATCCAGGTGGATATCGGTGGCCACCCACCTTTTCCGATTGGCTCAAAACTGTTTTCTGGCAATTTTGGCAATTTACTATTTTTAGCAGGTTTTAACTTCCGGGGCCATTTTGAGGGCCTAAATGAAGGTTTTTCGAGATCGAGGTTCTCAATGATAGGAAATCATGTATTACTGTATATCTGTGTTTATGGTTGCATCTCTGATACATTTCTGTTATATTATTGAATATCTGCAATATCTCTGTGCATTTCTTTATTGTATCTCCGCTCTCATTTCGTGTCGAAAAT
>SNQJ01S0211088.1:0-14990 GCA_010110895.2 Picea sitchensis | reverse complement strand
CATGTTGACAACTGGCTTTCTCAACCCCTGAAGTTAAAATCTGGCGCTCCTCTCACTCTAGCTTGCTCCCTGTGACACCTCAAATTGCCCTGGGAACGACTTACACAACTGTTTCTCTGCTTGTGGGAAATCTAAAGGACGAGCTAAAGATATCTTGTCATAGATGCCTAACCAAAGAAAACTTGCAATGATGCGACCCGATGTTAATGATGGCGCATCCTTCACATCTCATATGAGCTCCATACTTCATCTCAGAGGCAATATGGGGATATGACTCCCTCCTTCTTGTGCCTCCCTTACAGGTTGTGTAGCTGGGCGAAATTGGGAGGCATACTCTTTGAAAGACAACGGCATCTCTCTTATTAAGAAATCCCCCAACGCCTCCTTGCCTTTTTTCATGAAGAGTTCGGTAATCAAGTTCGGAGAAAGCAAAACCTGGAGAGGCTATGGATGGCACCTTGCCCCCCTCCTTGGACCCGTTGATTCCAGTAGCCGGAAGAAGTCTTGGTTGAGTCCCTGCTTGGCCTTCTTCACTTCGTTCGTGGGCTCACTTCCCGTACTAGCTAAGATATGGAAAGAACCTTGCATACAATCTCAACATCTATTTCAATGGAAAGAGGAGGCTACAGCCTTCTGACAACATTTGGCAAATCAATCTACTGATCCAACCAATCTGGTTCCCATCAAGCCAGATTAATTATATCTATGTATTGCTTTTGCATTTGCATTATGGGCTCATTCTATAGATTATATGCTGGGAAATGGGGAACCCGTGGCCACTGTGTGGACTAAATTTTATGGATCTTATAGAGACTATGTCGATCCTCTAGCTTCATTCTCCTATGTATCCATCTAATAGTCTATGAGATTGTCACATTTATCAATATAATTTCTCTCTTTTGTTTAAAAAAAATAAACATCAATCCACAACATTCAAAAAAATTCCATAAATAAATACAAAGTAAAAAAAAACATATTTTTTTATTGTTATAAATTAAAAAAAAATTAAAAAATACAAAATTAAAAAAACATTAGTTAAATGTAATCCAATTTATTTTAAAAAATATTTTATTATTATTATTATCATAAATTTAAATTTAAATTCAAATTCAAATAAATAAATAGCAATCCATACAAATTTAATTCTCTAATTAATATTACTCAAACTAAAAGAAAAATCACCATTTATTGCAAATAATTTTTTATTGGTATAAAATCTAAAATCTAAACTATTATTATCACCACAAAATGTGGAGAAAAACCAAACACAAAGTCCCAAAAAACGTGTGCAGCCACCTTCATTATCAATTGAATTGAAAAATAAAATTATAGGTAAATTAAAGTTTGATTGTAATTAGACTACATATCAACTACTTAAAAAATGGAGCCACTTAAAGGGATATACCTAAATGAAATGTGTCTAAGTTTAAAATTGACTACTACCTTAAGGTAGGAATCCAAATTGTATCTAATTTATTGATGTAATATAATAAAAAAAACTTAACATCACTAATTATTTATACAAATTTATTAAAAATAAAAAGTCAAAGATATTAACGTATTTAACATTTGTAATATAATAAAAAAAATTAAAATCACTAATTATTTATACAAATTTATTAAAAATAAAAAGTCAAAGATATTAACGTATTTAACATTTAAGTGATACTTGTACAAAACACATATCCTACATTTGTGCAGCGAAAACAAAAAGTTTATTTTTAATTTTTAAATGAAATTTTATTATCATGCAAAAGTTACCTCTTTTTATATGTAGTAGATTCTTCATCCATTTAAATGTTGATCGTCAAATATTTTGTTGAGTATCTCTAGCCTCATTGTTACCTTTGGAAGAATATAATCCCATCCTAATCAACTTCAATTTAAAGAGGCGGCCACCTCATCCCTTTCTAACAACCTCTCCAACGATTTACCATAGGAAGAAATCCTCACCCCCATTAAAAATAGTAATGATCTCTCTCTTCCCCCTCTTCAAATTCTCATCCTTCTACTCTTATAAATTTATCATCACTTAAATTGAATTCTCTCACCTTTTAACTTTTAAAAAAATGATTCAATTTCGACCTTTCCCTTAGACGTATTTCTATGGAAGATATCCTCTGCTTCGTCGAATCCATTATCCATAACCTTTTAAATTCATGAAGCAAAAGAAATTAGGCAAGAATGCAGAGGAACACTCTGTCGTTCTAAACCTCCTAAACTTATCCTAACTAAAGAACAAATTTTCTCTATTTGTAGTCTTAATGATAACCCCGACATCCTTATCCTCAAATCTAACAAAGGTAATGTGATCTAGGTGGATATTGGTGGCCACTCACCTATTCCAACTAGCTCCTCTTGACAGTTTTTAGTTCAACACGTTCCTCTGTAATTCTTTGTAATTGTGGGTTCTACACTTTTGGGGCTGTCTGAAGCCCTACATAGCTTCCAGGTGGAGATTGGTGGCTGCCCACCTAATCCGACTGGCTTAGTTTGGAAGTTTTCATGTCAATACATCTTTATGTACTTCCAGGGCTGTTTTGAGGCCCTTAATAGTGTTTGTTTGGCTTGCCACAGTCAAACTGTAGACAAAGTCAAAGTTTGATGACACAATGTGTAGTTCTCCAAAAGACCTTTCCAACAGGCTATCACGTGTCTAAAACGGAGGTCGTATGCAAAAGTTATGACCTTGGGAAGTTGAGGTACAAACTTACCCATTGGGGCCCACATGACTTTTGGCGTTTCATCTCCTAGGGTTAGGTTTATTGATGTCTAGGGTTTTGGCATTCATGAGTAATGTTAAAAAATCCTTTGGAGCCTCATTGTAATCATTCTACTCAGATAGATGCACATAGCAGCCACATCTCTTCTCAGAGATAGCTACCACCATTTGAGCAAGTTGTTTTTAGTTCTGCAGTTTTACAGTTTCAACCTATTTCATTGATTCAATAGAAGTTATTGTTCATTGGATATCTGTTGTTGTTCTCAGTATCTCTGTGTTATTGTAATTAGTCTGTTATTCCTTTCGTTTCGCTCATAAATCCGGATCAATGGTATCAGAGCGGTCTGTTCTTCATTTATTTTTCTTCGTGCATGTCCCCGACAAGATCTGGGTACAAGAAGTTGGGACTCAAACCAATCGAGCCTTTGCAAGATCGGGCACGCCGAGCTCGACAACAACTCATGGGGGACGAGAAGAAATATGATGGAGTAGGAGATCATTTTAAAATGTTCCTCGAGGAAGCCCTTGCGCAACAAATGAACGAAATGATGGACAACTTTGCATAGGTCCTTCGACAATTGCCCACATGAGACACATCTTCATCAAGTGGCCATGCAACCTCCCTTCAAGGTACAAGTAAATTTTGATATTACATTATTTGAAGGACTGATAGATGTGAATGTTGTAGATAAATGGTTGAAACTGCTCGAAGGGTATTTTTTGGTCCACAATTTTTTCGATAGGGAAAATATTACTTTTACACTCCTCAAGGTCGTCCCCCATGTTAAGGAATGGTGGGATACTTACTCTGAGCAATAGGCCATCAAGGAATCTGCAATATTTTCGGTCATCCCCACATGGGATTCCTTTAGGGATGTCATTAAAGAACAATACTACCATGTTGGAAGCTATGAGGACCAGTACATAAGATGGACCACGCTGCATCAGGAAAGGGACCAGACAACATCAGATTTTACCAATATTTCCATACCCTGTGCACCAAATTGGGTATCAAAGGCTCTGAACAACATTTGGTGCTCAAATACCATGGTTGTCTGCATAGATACATTCAAACAGAAATGGATTTTCTGGACATCACATCATTAGGTGCGGCTTATAGATATGTTGTCAAGATCGAGCATAAATTTAAGCAGAAGAGGCGAGAGCTTGGATCTGCAAACTCCTCAGAGCCGAAACAAGGCAAAGGCGGTCCCAACCCACAAAACAAGGGACAGAGCAAAGATGGTCTCTCTCAGGACAACCAGTCCAAGCCGCAACCCAAGAAAGATAATGAGAAGTCGAAGAAGGACACAGGAAAATGTTGTGAATACCATAACAACCCTTGGCACAACATTGAAGAATGTTGCTCCAAGCAGTCATTGGTGGTTGAGATGAAAGCTTCCGAGTCATAGGCAGATTCTGACTCTGAATCAAATCCAGAAAGTGGGAAGCAAACCATCGATGTTGAACCCAGTGCCATTGTCGCTACCACCAAATTCCAACCAAGCGAACTAGGAGAACCAAAGGAAGGGGAACACCTCTTTCACTCACAGATGTGGGTAAAGGGGACTCTGTTGCATTTCATTGTCGATAACGATAGTTAGAAGAACCTGATTTTAGTAGAGGCCGTCAAGCGGCTAGACCTGCTGATAACACTGCACCTGCAACCCTACACCATCGACTAGCTTCACCAAGGACGAGATCTCCACGTCAGCCAACAATGTCGTCTGCCCTAAAGCATCAAGCCCTTCAAAGATGAGGTATTGTGTGATATTTCTCCCCTTGAAGTTTGTGATGTTCTTTTAGGCTAGCCATATTTGTGGAAGTGACATGTTGTGTATGAGTCTATACCCCACAGTGTTATTATTACTTTGGGTAGACAATTGTACAAGATACTAGAGGTAGTGACAACTACTGCTATTTCTTTAATATCTGTTAAGCAATGCAGTAAGGTCATTTCACAGACCGGGAAGTTCATCTTCTTTGTGATCCGTGCTCGCAGTAAGCAGAATGTCGTTGCCACATCTATGACCTCTACACAAAGCCTCTCTTTGCAGCAAAAGGAAGTGGATGGGATCATGGAAGATCACATAGACATCTTCTCCTCACCCACCGGGGTACCGACGCACTGCCAAGTCAAGCATCCAATTGATCTAACCCCCGATGCACCACCACCTAATGGACCAATCTATCATCGCTCACTGATGGAAAATGACGAAATCAAGTGCCATATCTAAGAGTTGCTTCAAAAGGGGCACATCTGACCCAACTTCTCCCCTTTTGGAAGCTCGATTGTGTTGGTGCAGAAGAAAGACGGGACATGGCGGCTCTGCATTGATTACAAAGCATTCAACAAAATCACAGTCAAGAACTGGTACCCAATTCCTCGAATTGATGACCTTCTTGACCAACTCAAGGGGGGAAAGTTCTTCAGCAGGATTGACCTAAAGTCTAGCTACCACCAAGTTCCCATCAAACCAACTGATGTATGGAAGACAACTTTCAAATCTCAAGAACATCTCTTCGAATGGCTAGTCATGCCCTTTGGCTTAAAAAATGCACCAAGAAGTTTCATGAGATTGATGGATGATGTATTGATACCCTTCACCAACTCTTTTATGGTGGTATATCTAGATGACATCCTCATCTTCACCAGAACTTGGGAGGAGCATATGAAGCATATTCAACAAGTTTTGGGCACTCTCTAGTAGCACAAGTTATATGCCAACTTGGAAAAAATCTCCTTTGGCATGAACTTGGACCAATACTTGGGCTACATTGTTGATGAGCATGGGGCACATGTTGATCCAACTAAGATCCAAGTCATTCATGACTAGCCATCCTTGACCACACTAACCGGTCTTCAGAGCTTCTTGTGACTTTCCAACTTCTATCGAAGGTTTGTGTTGGGATTCTCCCATATTGCATGGGCCCTCAGACAAGTAACCAAGGGCAGTGGCAAGAAAAATTTCGCATGGGGGAAGGCACAACAACAAGCATTTGATGATCTTAAGCATCACTTGTACTAAGCTCCAGTACTCTTCTTACTTGATCTGCAAAAACCGTTCGAGATTGAGACTGATGCCTTAGACTATGCTGTAGGCGCAGTTCTCACTTAGCATGGTCATCTAGTAGCATACCATAGTGAGACACTCTCAGACACTGTTCGAAAATACCCCACCTATCAAAAAGAAATGTATTCCATTGTGAAAACCTGTTGTCAATGGAAACATTACATTCTGGGAAAGGAGACAATCATCCACACTGATCACAAGCCTCTACAGTTCATACAGACACAGGGGCAGTTGCAGAACGACCGCCATCAAAAGTGGTCCACATACCTATAACATTTCCATCTCAACATCAAGTATAAAACATGAAGCACAAATCGTGTTGTTGATTGCCTCAATCTCCCTCCCATTGCTGCACTCACCACAATGCTCCATTCCTGTGGGCATGAGGCATTTGAGTGGCCCCAACTTTATTAGTGTGACCCTGACTTCACCACCACTTATCATCTATTGGGTATAGGAGAGAATGTCACTGATTTTCACAACTAGGATGGATTGTTATGCCATCTGGGCCACCTCTGTGTTCCCACAAGTGAGCATGCAAATCTCATTTGGGAGGCTCACTACAGTCATATGGCAGGACATTTTGGCATGGAGAAAATTGTGGTAGTTCTACAAAAACATTTTTATTGGCCAAAACTTCGACAAGACGTCAACAAGTATATCAGATATTGCACTACATGTGTCATTTCCAAGCCAACCATCAAGAAGCAAGACGTATACACCCCTCTTCCTACTCCCCGAGAGGCCTTGGGAATCCATCTCTATGGATTACATGTCTGGCCTTCTGTCCACCAAGCACGACAATGATTGTGTATTTGTGGTGGTTGATCGGTTTTCGAAGATGGCCATTATTACAGCCTGCAAGAAGAGCATCACATCGACGGATAGTGCCAAGCTCTTCTTCGAACGAGTGTGGGTCCATTTTGGGATACCACAGACCATCACCTCAGATTGGGACAACAATTTCCTCAACACATTTTGTTCAAGTCTTTGGTCATTATTGAACACCAAACTCACTAAATCCATTGTTTTCCACACCCAAACTGATGGCTAGACAGAGGTCATCAATCGGATGATTGTGCACATCCTATACATGTACAATTATAATCATTTGTGTACATGGGATGAGAGTCTTCCCTATGCTCAACACAACTACAACAGGGCTCTCCATAGCTCCACTAGCCATAGACCATTTCAGGTGGGGTTGGGATTTCAACCCTTGGGTCCCATTGATGTTGGACTACCTCTTGCAACCACGCAAGCAAAATATTCCCATGTTCAGTCTGAGGCCGACAAATCCACCAGATTCATTGAGTGGATTCAACACATCTGCCAACAGGTCCATGAGATTTTGCAGAAAGCTAATGCTAAGTACAAGCAACATCGTGATCAACATGGGGTACCGCACCAGTTTCAGGTGAGAGAGAAGGTATGGTTACATTTGCAGAAAGAGAACCTTATAGGGCCCCATAGGAAGCTCTTCCCACTTTGCTATGGGTCTTACACTATCACCAAGGCTTTGGGTAGCAATGCTTTTGAGCTCAACACTCTACCCTTCTTTGGCTTGCACCCAACGTTAAATGTGGACCTCCTTCGGCCATATTTTCCACCATTGTTGTACACCTCAGAGATCGCAAAACAGTTGACACCAACAGATCTCAACCCTGAGTGCATGGAACATGAATCCACTGATCAAATAGTGGACACACAAGTCAAGGGAACTCGCCAACAGAGGATCCAACTTTATCGGATTGTCAAGGCAGGGTAGCTCCTACACCAAGGAAAGTGGCTCACCCGAGGCCAAATTCAACAGAATTTTCCTCACGTGATGGGGGCACTCAACGTAATGGATATCGTTGATTCTTAAGGGGTGAGGAATGATCCAGGTGGATATTGGTGGCCACCCACCTATTCCAACTGGCTCCTCTTGACAGTTCTTAGTTCAACACGTTCTTCTGTAATTCTTTGTAATTGTGGGTTCTACACTTTTGGGGCTATTTGAATCCCTACACAACTTCTAGGCAGAGATTGGTGTCCGCCTACCTAATTCAACTAGCTTAGTTTGGAAGTTTTCATGTTAGTACATCTTTTTGTACTTCCAGGGTCATTTTGGGGCCCTAAACAATGTTTTTTGGCTTGCCACATTCAAACTATAGACAAAGTCAAAGTTTGATGGCATAATGTGTAGTTCTCGAAAAGACATTTCCAATGGGCTATCATGTGGCTAAAACAAAGTCATATGCAAAAGTTACGACCCCGGGAAGTTGAGGTACCAACTTACCCATTGGGGCCCACATGAATTTTGGTGTTTCATCTCCTAAGGTTAGGTTTTTGGATGTTTAGGGTTTTGGCCTTCATGCGTAATGTTAAAACGGCATATGGAGCCTCATTGTAATCATTCTTCTTAGATGGATGTGCGTAGTAGCCATATCTCTTCTCAGAGATAGCTACCACCATTCAAGAAAGTTGTTTTCAGTTTTGCAGTTTTACAGTTTCAACCTATTTCATTTATTCAATATAAGTTATTGTTCACTGGATATATGTTGTTGTTCTCTGTATCCCTGTGTTATTGTTTTTAGTCTATTATTCCTTTCGCTTTGCTCATAAATCCAGATCATAATATCACTGTTATTATGAACACCTTTGACTATGATTCTAAAATGCTAGATCTTCTCACCTCCTCCACCTACAAAAATCTTAATAAAAACCCTATCAACACCATCACTAGCTTGGTTACCAAAGCTATTGAATCTTCCTCCCTAGATCTCGCCATCCAAAAGCATCTCATCCCTCATAACCCCAAAATCCTGAGGATATACGGACAACCAAAAATTCATAAAAATGATATTCCCCTAAGACCTATATTGAGCGCCATAGGAGCCCCCACTCATGCCCTTGCTCGATTTCTAGCCGATAAGCTTCAAGCCTTCGTCGGGAAAACCTCCTCCTTTATTAAATATTTCAATGATTTCATTCATAAAACCATTAATCTTCACCTTGATGAACAAGACCTTATGGTCAACTTCGATGTGGTTTCTCTTTTTACCTAAATTCCTGTTTTGGAAGCCCTAACCTTGATCTCTAAACCGATAGACCCTGAAACACTATACCTTATCAAAATTTTCCTCTCTTCGACCTTCTTTACCTATAAGGGGGTTTTCTATGAACAAACCGCAAGGCACATCCATGGGGTCACCCTTATCCCCAATGGTTGCTAATATATTCATGGAACATTTCTAATCTTTAGCCTTAAATATATTTCATCTCAAACCAAAATGTTGGTTTCAATTTTTAGATGACACGTCTGTCATTTGGCCTCATGGCCAGTCCAACTTAACCTCTTTCTTCAATCATATTAATATCCTATCCCTCAACATCCAATTCACTATGGAAACCCATAAGGACAACTCTATCCCTTTCTTATATTTCCTCATCTCTCATCTTCTTGATGTCTCCCTCTTCCACCAAGTCTATAGGAAGAAAACCCACACCGATGGATACCTTAATGCTAGATCCCACCATCATCTAGCTTAAAATCCATTGTCCTAAAAGCCTTGGTAACTCGAGCCCTTCACATTTCTACCCCTCAATTCCCCACAAAGGAAAAGGCTCACCTAACCAAAACCCTTTTGTCCAATGACTACTCTCTCTCTCTCAAATCAACCAATCCTTCCGCTCAGCCAACAACTCTAAACCAAAAATCACCTCTCCCTCCTCCCCTCCCCATGCTCTCATCTATTTGCCTTATATCTAGAGCATCATTAATAAGATCTCAAAACTTTAGCTAAGAATAATATTAAAACCATTCAAAACCCTTGCACAACTTTTCATATCTGCTAAAGATAAATCCGACTCGATGCTTGGCCCAAGACTTTACCAAAATTCCTTTCTCTTGTGGGAAATATTACATAGGTCAAACTGGTAGAACCTTTAAAACCGGACTTAAAGAACGTATAGTTGATACCACCTATAACCACATCTCCAAATCAACTATTTTCGAACACTCTTTTAACTCCAAGCACCTTATTTTCTTTGACCCAACCAAATTTTTAGCCTCCACCCTACATTACTCCTCCTGTCTCATTCGAGAAGCCCTTGAAATAAAAAAATATCCTAATAACTTTAACTGTGAATATGGATACAAAGTAAGACAATCCTAGAAGCCCACCATTCATCACCTTGACCACTAGAATTCCTCCTTTTAGATCTTGTTCGTCTCCAGCCATCCCCTCCTCCTCCTCCCCTCTTCTTCAACTTCTTCCCTCTCCCCTCCTGGCTTCATTTCTCTTCATCTCTCTGATCTATTTTTACCTTTAACCTCCCCACCTCACTTGTTTATTTTCCTTGGTGTGTATTATCTCACTTTACCTACTTCAAATCCTTTGATATTATTTTAATTTAATTCATTTTTATCCCTTATTATTTATACTAATTTCCTCACCTAATCAAAGAATCCTCCATTATCCCCCTTTTCAACTCATTACCTAAACATATTTTTCTAATTCTTTATTATTTTATTATTCTCATTCATATTTTTCAACTAATTTCACTGATTGCTTTTATTATTTTCACCTACTTTTATTACTTTTTCATTATCATCTTCTCAATGACTAATTCCCATTTTCTATTCATTGTCCTCTCTATTCCCATCAACTGTCCCTTAAATGTCTTATTCTATAAATAAAAACCTCAACACTACTCTTTTCCAACATATGAGCTTCTTATGTCCTTGATGATGGGTGGAGTATCCACTCGAAACATTGGACGTTTCGAAACCTCATACATAGTTTTTATCGAGAAAATTCTCCAACACTATGACTAACTATGGAAACTTACATACTCAAAATGATCATATAACGAGACATGGAAAATTGAAAAGTAGAAGAAGAGAACCATCCCTACAATTGTTTATATATGGCCACATTTTAATTCAGTTCCAACCAAATATTTTGATTCCTTTCCTAACTTATGTTGGAGTGTACTACTTTTATGTAATCCTTCTATTCCTTCAATAAGGACACAAGCCTTAAAAAAAAGGAATTTTGGCAAACTTGGAGAGAATAAAAAATATCTATTATGCATGGCATGCTAATCACATCCTTGCACCCACTCCCAACAAAACAACATATGAAGGTGAGGATACCAATCATGACATACATCCCAACATAGATATGAATGAATGACAAGATCTGCCAAGATTGGTCCCTATAGGTAATATCCAAATTAATTATCTTGAGATGCTTGGACTTTGAGATTTCAACACCAACCACACATGGAATCAACAATAAGTCAAAAAATACATTGAAAACCACACCAAACTTCATCTACTACAATTGAAGGAGTGGGGAAGTACTAAAAGAAAACACTCCCCTACCTTCTTCCATAATTGCATTGTCTCATAATCAACAACTCACATTTGACATAGTCCTACAACATTCAAAAACAAGAGGAACAAAATCACCATTGAGGATGATCATCCAAGGCACTATAGGCATGTGGAAATCCTACGTTATAAGCAACATAAAAGAAACACTCTCTTCTCAAGCAACTTCTGGAAATAGCCCACTACTACTCCTCGCCCCTACTAGAATTGTAGAATTTAACATACATGCAACCAATATACATGCACGACTTAGGATTCCAATAAAGTACATGAAGCCTTTACATGGATAATCCATGATAGTGTTCCAAGAAGAAATGAAATATATTCAATACATTCTCATTGATGGGATGAGCTTCACAGGGCCTAAACTGTTTGCAACAAACATTCTTTCAAAAAATCATAACGAAAACATGCTATAGCAATTGAATATGCCTATTTCACAATGTGTTGTAGATTTCACTAGTGGCGTAGAAGCACAACAAGATGATGAACATTAGCTGGAAAAACACTTATTACTATGTGTAGGGTAGTGAGTTATGCTATCCTGCAATTTGTGGGTCTGGGAAAGATTAGTAAATGGGGCACTTGCAGTGGCCATACAAATTGCATACACACTTAGATCTATCCCTCCTAAGTTGCTAGCATAAGTTGTCATGGAATTCGATGAATACATTGGCCCTCCATGAAAGCTAACCCAACCAAAGCGTATACCTATTACGAACTCCACCCATGAAACAAAGTATCAAGAAACAAACCCCCTCAAAACAGTTTGGGCATTGATTATACATAAATCCCTAGATTGATATTAACAAGGTCAACCATTGACATTGGTAACATTGAACGTCAAGGCTTGACCTTCACGACAATGTCACACACCACAACATTAGAAAGAATGTGAATCACACCATCATTCTTCTTCGAACACTATGCAAAAATGAAAACCACTACATATGCCTCACCTTAGAAAAATGAAAAATCACACCTACATTCTTTGCCACATACACACTTAAAATTGATAGCCTCAATCCCTATGCCCCCTAACTAAGTGTAAATATCAATATGGATTGGAAATATAACTAGAGGCCAACTTGAGAACTACCTAAGCCTTTCTGGTTTATGATAACATATGTAGACTTTGTCATATGAAAAATTAATGTAAATTTGCATCAATTACATGGATTTCTATTTAGTATTTATTATTACTTGCACTAGAGATACCTTTTAGATTTATTATAACTTTATAACACAATATGCTTGTTTTTTTTTATAACAAATTGATGTCTATAATATCTCAAAATAACATTTGTACAAAGGTTAAATTTATTGTTTTTCCTATCGATATGTTTTATAATATGTATTTAATATTAATTTCATTTTATTAACTATTTTCTCATTATTTTTGCTATCTACTTGGAAACACGTTTTATGATATTTACTTTTTAATAGTAACTTCATTTTACGTTTTATGATATTTACTTTTTAATAGTAACTTCATTTTATTAGCTATTCTTTCACGAATTATAATGATAAAAAATGATCCCTAAATTTATTGTTTTTCCTATCGATATGTTTTATAATATGTATTTAATATTAATTTCATTTTATTAATCCATTTTCTCATTATGTTTACATTCTACTTGGAAACACGTTTTATGATATTTACTTTTTAATAGTAACTTCATTTTATTAGCTATTCTTTCACGAATTATAATGATAAAAAAAATGATCCCCATTGTTGTCATTATTCTTCCACCTCTCAAATATATTGTTTATTCATTAGGATATTAGATTTGATTTTTTGTATATGAAAATTTTTTATCCAAACTTCAAGCAGCACTATAGTGTTTAACTTAATTTCATACATGGAAATCAAATAATATTTTCCATTTACAATTTTACCTTTTTTTTATTTAGATCGATCATTATATTATTTTGTTATTTATCTCAATATTTTATGAGTGGAAAAATTGATGGAATCAAATAAGGTAAGGCCATTTTGGTGGCTAGTCTAAAATTGGAAATTTAGGTCCAAAATCATCTTGAAAAATATTTGGAGCCATTTTTGAGGCATCAAACGACACTTTCTATGGTCCAAACCTGTGGAGAAATATTCTATATTCTATACATTGAGACCTTTCCAACAAGGCAAGAATCACCTGAATCAGAGTTTGTGTGAAAGTTATGCTCCCACAAGTTGACCTACCATAATGATCACCATGGTGCGAGTGGATGTCACGCCAACCCATTACTTAAACGTTTGGGGCTAGCCACGTAGTGGATTATCTAACAAAATTATAGTCCAAAACCTTGTCACAATTGAGTGTTAATGAGGTCAAAATCCTACCCCTAGATGGCTATCTATCTATGTTAAATACCAAGTCGTTAGGAGGAGAAGGGGGTTCCATCTGTTGTTATTGTATTTTGTTTCATAGCAGATAAAAATAATTGGGAGTGGGAAATTAGAGATCATAACGTAGGGGTTAATGCTCAGAGTCACTAATGAGCCATAGGCCTCGTGTGTACGATAGAGAGTGTTTTCCCTTTATACCTCCATCATTTCCATAATTGAGAAAAGAGAGAAGAGAAACCCCAATCTTCTAGCTCGGTTTTCTCCTATAAGGATTTCTTAGGAGAAAAATTTTGTGTTATTTTGTGGATGGTGGATTTGTATTTTTACTCTTTCTCTATTTTTCATTTTATCTATTCCATGCATAAACAAAAAATTGATAACTAAAGATTTTGGAATCTAAAGGAATTTAACCTCTCATCATTACATTTCATTTTTATTTTATTCCATTTATTGTGACCTAACTATTCCCAGTTGGAATATCCACAACAATTTATAGATCATTCTTTTTCAAGAAAAAATATACTATATACTATATTTCAATTTCATTTTACAAATTGTTTTTCTTCCCTCAAATATTTTCCAAATAACACATCAAGTGGGACATGGTTGTGTTTAATATTTAAATTCCTTTCTTTGATTTGAATTTTTTTTATTCATCTTTTTTTCCTTTAATGTAATAATCAAATAATTTTTGTAATTATGTTTTGATTTTATAACTATTTATTTATTATTGATTGTATCTCTATCTTAATAAGTGAAACAATATCATTTATTAAAGTTCTAGGTATATGTATTTTTAGAGATGTTGCTAGAGTCACTTGTTATTGATTCACATCCAAGTACTTTTATTAGGTGAGTTCACCTTTAAAAAAAAATGAAATATCTTTTTTATTGGGTATGATGATGACATGTGTTTATGTTCAAAACAATGCTTGTAGTTCATTATTAGATATTTATTGTTTAGAAGTTGTCTTCAAATGTAATGTAATGTAATGTACATACAGTGAACACTAGAATATTTAGTATATAAAGTTTGTCAAAAATAAAAATTGAGACTATTAAAATAATATATTTATTAAGAGCTCAATATATCACTTATAAAAATCCAACTAAACCCAATTAATAAACTTATCCAAAATATTATAATAATTATAAAAATATTTAAAATCCAATATTTAAAAGGGAGCCTATACATTCTCACCCAAATTGACACTTTTGTTAACGATTATGTAAATGTGTTGTTTAATGCTTTTCCACATGGACGTTCTAACTTTTTCTTATGATTGGAATCAAAGATGTGTGTGGAAAAGTTGTATGATGTATGGATGACATTTTCATGATGTGCAAATGAGGTTTCAACATATGTTATTCATGCTTTGAAATGAAGAGATTTTACATCACTTTTGGTTATTAACACTCTATTCAAGAGTTTTATTGTAGTAGCGATATCCCTACCGTGAA
>SNQJ01S0211087.1:0-16033 GCA_010110895.2 Picea sitchensis | reverse complement strand
CCATTGCTTCCTAAAGAGGGAATATTGATCTAGGTGGATATTGGTGGCCACCCACCTTTTCCAACTGGCTCAAAACATCTTTCTGGCAATTTTGGCAATTTACTAATTTTAGCAGGTTTTAACTACTGGGGCCATTTTGAGGGCCTAAATGAAGGTTTTTTGAGATCGATGTTCTCAACGATAACCAAAGTCATAATTGATCCCCCAAAATGAATCTCCTTTATGATACCTTTCCAACGATCTATCATACGCCTAAAATGGAGATCGTATGCAAAAGTTACGACCCCAGGAAGTTGATGTACTAACATACCCAAATGGGGCCCACATGACTTTTGGCGCTTCATCTCCTAGGGTTAGGTTTTTGGATGTCTAGGGTTTTGGGCATTCCTTTTTATTGTAAAAATGCCTTCAGAGCCTCATTGTAATCATCTTCTTGTGAATGTGAGTAGTCATCACATCTCTTCTCAGAGATAAGTTGCCACCATTCTAGCGAGTCTTTCACTCTGTATTTTTACAGTCTCTATACATTTATTTCATTAATATAAATCGTGTATTAATATATATCTATGTTTATGGATGCATCTCTGATACATTTCTTTTATATTATTGAATATCTGTGATATCTCTGCGCATTTATTTATTATATCTCCGATCTCATGTCGAGCCGAAAATAATCCAGATCAAAGTCTCCCTAACCGAACAGCCAAGTAGTTCGGCTATCAATAGTGTCGATCAGGAAGAGATTGATCCACCACGAGACACGACCATGTTGATATGGGATCCTGAACTAATCATGCCTTCCAGCAGAAGTCTCGACGATACAGACGCGCAATAAGGGTATGCCTGGATTGAAAGATGTCGACGTCACCCAGGTATTGAAGAGTAAGAAAACTCACGATCGCCCGAAAATGCCCTACACTTTCGGAAAGAAGCCTATAAGAATTCACACCCAGGAATCTCCCAAACTAGATTATAACGTGGTCAAAGATTTGAAAAGGTTAAGGGCCAACATATTCATTATGGACATGTGTAGGATCCCCCAGCAGAAATCCTTTCTGTTGTAGCCTCTGAACTCTATAGGAAACCCGGTAGTGGAAAGCAATGTGGAAATAAATATGTCTTCCACCAATCTGGTGAGAAAGATGACTGTGAACACCTGTTCAGGAGATAGGGGGGGAAATCCCTTTGTTCCACCTTTCCTCCTGACGTTTGAAGTCTTCAACAGAAACCTTCACAATTTCTTGGTAGATTTTGTGGCATCCTCCAACGTGATTCCCTTGGCCATTTGTATTGAATTAGGCACTATCCCTCTCAAAAGTGATAAGCATGTCATACAATTAAATAAAACCCAAGTCAAGGTCATGGGAGAACTCAAATATGTGATGATCAGGATAGTGACGCATCCTAATTTTGTGCAAGTGATTGAAATCATTGTAGTAGATATCCCAGAGGCATATGGGCTATTGCTAAGCCGAGATTGGTCTGAAAAGATCAATGAATATTTCAGTAAATATTGGGCACACCTTTGGCTACCACTGAAGGGATACAACAACATGATCAGGATCTATAGGGAGAAATATATGAAGCATACGGTCACTGATCTAGAAACCCTGAACGAACCCGCATCCACGGACTTTCCCATGTTGGGTAATTATTCCTGTGATTCTCATTTCAGGAACTTTTCTCCTATCCTATCTAATGTTTCGTTTACCCAAAAATCTGAAATAATTTTTCAAGAAGAATAACTGATGTCGACGTGAGACTCTCTCTTCTGTCAAAACTTTGTGCTTGGACTTGTGGGAGAAAAGATCGGAGAAAAAAACATTAAAGAGGAAAGATAAAGGAGCGACTGTCATTCACCCATTTGGACCCTCTATTTTGATGGATCTAAATCACAAGAAGGGTCAGGAGCAGGATGCATCCTCATCGACCATAAAGGTAAACATCATTTCCTGTCTTGTAGACTAGAATTTGAATGTACCAATAACACTGTCAAGTATGAAGCTCTAGTACAAGGGTTAAATAAATCCATAGATCTGTATGTCAAAGAATTGAAAGTTTTTGGAGACTCTAAAATTATTGTTAGACAAGTAAGGAATACTATACACTGCAATTCACCTCATCTTAAGAACTACTAGCAGGAGGTGCATAGGTTAATAGAGCGCTTTGAGGCTTTCAATATCACGATGATTCCTAGGGAAAAGAATATTCTTGTCGACTCCTTAGCCACGACCGCTTCCATACTGTCGCCTCTAGAAGATTATGAAGCCTCCTGATTCACTGTAGAACTTCTCTACAAACCATCGGTACCTAATAACATTTATAATTGGAAAGTCTTTGAGGGATATGAAAATATCATAAACTTCTTAACCAATCAAGACAATTTCAAAGATCTCGCTATTGATGATGAAGAGTTCCAAGAGAAATCAACAAGAACTGATCTTCGGACAGGACCGAAGGCTCACACAATCCTGAGGGGGGTAGCTAATCTAGAGAATCTGTTTGATCTGAAGGAACGATTTAAAGGACCTAAAAACGCAAAGACTGGTACCTCTTTCCCCCTCCATGAAACTATAAATCTTGGAACCCCAGAGAACCCGTAGAATGTGAACCTCGGAAAAACCATATCTAAGGAAAGCCTACCTCAAATTATTTATACAATATCAGGACATCTTCGTATGGTCCTATAAGGATTTGAAAATGTATGACTCCCGCATTATTCAACACACCATCCCGTTGAAACCTGAACTAAAAACTTTCCAGCAAAATCTCTCAAAGTATCATCCATCCTTGGAACCTCTCATGTATTAGGAGTTAAGGAAGCTTTTAGATGCGAAGACAATTTTCCAAGTTAGGCATTCTGCTTGGGTAGAAAATCTTATTCTGGTGAGGAAAAATTCGGGAGAAATCCGATTATGCGTGGATTTATGAAACCTCAATAGAGCTTCCGAAAAGGAAAATTATCCTGTCCCGCCGATGGAACAACTCTTGCAGACCGTTTCGGGCTAATATATTTTCTCCCTACTAGACGGTTTCTCAGGCTACAACCAAGTATTGGTTTCAGAAGAAGATTGTTTAAAAACCACCTTCCGAACCAAATGGGGAACCTTCACTTATAAACACATGCCTTTCGGGTTAATCAACGTAGGAGAAACCCTCCAAAGGTCCATGAATGTATCTTTCCGAGAACTTATCAATATATGTGTAGTAGTGTATTTAGATGATGTTACAGTGTACTCGAAGAATAGAGAAGATCACATCTTAAACTTAACTTAGATTTTCGAGAGATGCAGGAAATACAATATATCTCTGAACCCTAAGAAAATTATTTTCGGTGTCGAGGAAGGTAATATGTTAGACCATATTATATCGCAAGTAGGGATTCACATAGACCCTAGAAGGATTAAGGCCATATCTCAACTCCCACTACCCCATAACAAGAAAGTTATGCAGTCCTTTTTCGGGAAAATCTACTTTGTAAGCAAATTCACTCCCGACTTTGCCGAAATCATCAAACCCTTACAAAATATGATCCGTAAGGATGTCAAATTTAAGTGGGATGATGAGAGAAAGATGCCTTCGGAAATATCAAAGATGCCATATCCCGGGCCCCGGTGTTGCGAAGTCCTGATTTTAATAGAGATTTTTCCCTCTATACTTTCGCCTTCGACCAATCGCTAGCTGGTGTTTTGACTCAAAAGGATCATGACAATAATGAAGCCCCAATGTCATTTATGAGTACCAATCTTCAAGGAGCTGAGCTCAATTACCCTGCCATAGACAAACAGGCCTACGCGGTCTATAAGGCAGTCAAGCATTTCAGGTCTTACATCCTCAAGAATCACACTAAGGTGATTGTGCCACACCCTATGGTTCGGTCCCTGTTTACCCAAAAAGAAATGGGGGAAAGGAGAGGGAACTGGATGGAAGTAGTCTAGGAATTTGATCTAGATATAAAACCTATGGAACTAGTCAAAGGATAAGGTTTGTGCAAGCTCGCATTCGTAGCCCAAGATCAAGCAATTCCAGATTTCGGGTGGGAAAACGAAATAGCACTATGGTTTAATGAAATATCATACATCTCCCTAGAACAAGGATCCTAGTACAAGGATTTAACTTATCTTCTACATCACGGGACTTGTCTCGAGAACCTCAATCCTAGGGAAAGGAGATCCCTGAGGTTAAAATTTGCACATTATCGCCTTATAAATTGGGTTCTCTTCTAGATCAATTATGATGGAGTACTATTGAGATGTCTCAAATGAGAAGACGCTGATAAAGTGCTAGAAGAACTCCATGATGACCCCGCCAGGGGACATTTTGTAGGAAACACCACCGCTCATAAGATTTTGAGAGTTGGCTATTACTGGCCCACCTTATTCAAACACACTCATACCTACGCTAGGAACTGTAAGATTTGTCAAATAAGCGCTAGAAAGGAGAAAATGGAAGAAGTCCCACTTCATCCTGTGACTGTCTCGAGGCCTTTTTAACAGTGGGGGTTAGACATAATAGGGGAAATTACCCCGAGCTCTTCAAAATTGCACAAGTATATTCTTACTGCCACCGATTATTTCACAAAATGGGCAGAGGTCATTCCTCTTACTCAGGTAAATCAGAAGGTAGTAATCCAATTTATAGAACAACAKTTGATCACAAGGTTTGGTGTTCCCTCTGTTCTGGTCTTTGACAATGCAGCTTATTTCTCGTCTACCTTATTAACAGAGTTTTCTCTAGACAAAGGGATCATAATCAAGTACTCTTCAAATTATTACCCTCGGGGAAACGGTGTGACGGAATCAACAAATAAAAACCTAGTAAGTATATTAAAGAGGACAATTACAGATAACCAAATAAATTGGCATAATCTACTTCATAATTTTCTATGGGCCAATAGGGTCATATCGAAAGAAGCTATAGGAAATTCCCCATATTTTTTGGTTTATGGGAAAGAAGCCATTCTCCCAAATGGGCTCTATCTTCCATCTCTTCAATTGGCCCAAGATTCAAACGAGAAACCATCCTCGACCATGCAACAAAGAATCAACACTTTTCTCATGCTAGAAGAAGAAAGAGAAAAGGCTAATTCAAAATTCCTATCCCACCAACAAATAGTGAAAAGATGGTTTGATAAGCATAAGGCTAAGGAAAAGAACTTTGAAGTAGGAGACTTAGTCCTAAAGTGGGATAGGGAAAATGAACCAAAAGGGAAACACTCCAAGTTCCAGAACCTATGGCTTGGGCCTTTCCAAGTGGCCGAGACAATCAGGGCAGGTACTTATCGGTTGCAAAATCCGAGGCGGGAACCTGATGCCCTCCCAGTAAACGGCCAAGCCCTAAGAAAATACTTTCAATATATGTGTGTGTGTGTGTGTGTGTGTGTGTGTGAATAAATATCTGTGCTTCATGTTCTTCATGGAATTATTACCCTAAGGGAAACAAAGGGAAACCAAAGATTCTACATTCACCCAGTGAATCGTCATTTGTTGAGCACTCAACACACCCTAAAAGGTCTGTGACCATTTACTTTTGGGTACCACCCGATATTTTACATTTTGACTATTTTCGCTTCATTATGAAACTGTTACTTTTGCTTATCTCATTTGTTTCATGTTTGAATTAATTAAAGCTCACTTGAACATACAAAAAATAATTATCTTAACTCTAAAAGAGACTTAACAACTACTCAAGGAATCAGCGACCCAGCATTTTCCCCGACTCACTTCAAAATTTCGGCATTGGTAAAAGTTAAAGGTGATGAAAATCATCTGAGAAGTCAAAATAGCCGAGACCCCATCGGCATCGGCCGATGAAAGTGTTTATTTTCTATGAATAGGCCTTGGGAAGGATCTTGCCAAATATTGATCCGTCAGTTTCGGCAGAAAGGTGTAACAGTAAGCATCACACATAAATAAGAGTGACACTACCGACCGCCAAACCCCTGAAACAAGTTCGTCATCGGTGATTGCAAAATGATTGATTTCTTGTCGAGGCTAAGAGAACACTACTCCCCGGTATCAGCAGTCTTGGCAACTAATCTTTTCTTATCGCTTTTGACGCAAGCGAGATCCCGAATTTGACCGTTACCCACTAGTCGAATACCTTTTGTTTTTATGATTAAGTTTTTCTAGTGATCCAAGGTTGGTAACGCCACGGAAGAATCAATCGACATCTAAAATTTTACAAGGGAAAGTATTAACAAACTCACAGTGTAAAAATGATGATCACAAAAATCTAATAATTTATGCATAAAAGACTGAGATAAGAGAACACGGTTAATTTTTGTATTTAAAAGAAAGAGTGGTACATTCAAAACACTATCATTATTTAGCACTAAATGTCCCTGTCGAGTTTGGATCACATACAATAAGCCACGCTGACACCGCGACCAACCGGCCCGGTGGCAGTGAGACCACAAATATCTTTACAACAAAAGACCAAAAGAAAACTTTATCAAGAGTCGCTTAGGAAAGTATAAGTCACAGAACCGCCCATTATGCATCCCCTACACACGAACCTTTCCCCAGGTTACTACTCGTGCCTTGCACTATGTTCTTTTCTCCCTCCATCCGATGCGCCTCGCGTAGCTGCACAATTATATCTTGCGCTTCCCGAAGTGATCTCTGCAGCCAAACCATGCTTCCTACACGACCCTGCGATGGCGGTGTCTCTTAGTCTTTTGTCGCCAACTGACGTCGCAACTATCTATTTTCTTGGTAGAGTTCGGCTATTGTGAGTTGAGCCGTCTCTAACTGCTGAGTGGGACTTTCGACAGAAGTGCCCGGTGCTTTTTCCCTTCCCTTTCTTCTCCCACCTCCTCTACCGGTAGTCCCAACCGGCTCTGACCAGTTGGTAAGCATCGCAGGCTCCTCAAGGGGTGGATGTGCGCTTAGCCTGGCCGGGAGGCGGTCCTCCTCTCCTTTTCCATATCTTTCCTAGGCCTTCCTCGTCTCCATGGTTTGGGCTCTAGAGAAGGCACAGTTCCCAACATGGCTCTTTCAGACGTACCTTTTTCCACCCCAAGCTTCGTTGGAGACGCTAATTCTATCTCCAAGCAAATGCATGTACCTCCTGTTGGAGCTTCAAGTACTCGAGAAGCCAATAAGAAAGAGTACCAGGCATACTGGGGCTCAGACCTAGTGCTAGGGCTACATCTTAGACCCTGCCCCGTGTTTGAAGGAGACCTCATGACGCAACAGTGCAGGGACCCGGGCGTCTACAATTGATAAATACTATTACACGGGAATTCACCAAGATAAACTCGTCGGACCAAAATTCTAGACGATTTAAGCTCGGCATATGCATTCCCCATAGATCTCCTAGAATTTATAGAGAAATGAAGGAGTGAAACAGAGCATGCCAATAAAACACCCACGCCTCGTGACATGATTTTTTGGAAACTCGACGCGCCACAACTGCCCGATGGATGCAATCTAGAACATGTAAACGTCGTCGAATCAGAGTTGCAGGGAACGTGCGGTATGATCCTTCCAATATTTTTGAACTTTTGAACCTTCGTTATTGACGAATGATGTTTGACACACTTGGTGATACAGATTCTGGAGGCATTTAACAACTTCCCCTTTACAGTATCTGACCTTTTGGGAGCACACACGTGCACACCCATCTTTGATGCCTCCTTTCAGCCCCAAAGGTCAAGTGATTACTATGACAATTTATACGCTAATGTCTATCGTACTTTATTTTCCACCCTATGGCATGCTGACGTAATTCATTTAAACTAAAGAGAAGTGGCGGCTTCGACTAGGTCATGACAGGTCATTCAAAGGAGCGTATGGGATCACGTATGTATTAAAATGATTGGGACTAGTGAGCTACGCAGGTATGCATTAATATTTTCCATTTATTTATGTCTTATAGTAGGTTTCTTAATCACTAAACTACCTCTACTTTGATTGCAGGAAAAATCCTCCCAACTACCGAACACAGCTCATCCTGTGACCTCACCAAAAAACTAAAAGAAACACTGAAACTGAATTGTCGGAGAAATGAAGGATGTTGGCCTCCCCGAGTTCGGCACCCCTGATGAATTTATCAACCTGAGTGACATGTTCCAGTTATATGTCGAACAAGACTCACTGTGGACCGAAGAATTCACAAAGATAACTGGTGCAAGTTTAGGGCAAGTGCAATAGTTCACAGAACATCTGATCAGAGCCCGAACCATGCTTCAGTAATTGAACTTCAGTCTACCAAAGTATCGGGCACATGCAGAAGAAATCAAAGGGATATATGTGGCTCCAATGGAACAACATAGATTTTCATGGGCCAACACTTGTGAAGAACTATTTATCAGTTGGTCTGAATATGAAAGGAGTCACCCTTTTCAAGAAACATCTCGGGTGGACTGTTGAAGAAACGGTTAGATGATAACGCCATGTGGACTGTTGATAACTGTTAGAAGTCCTTCTAGACCAAAGACAAGAAATTTTCATCAGATGTATGTGATTGGATTTGGAGAAGAATTACTTCCTATCCTGTTCCATGAATGATGCAGTAAATAAGTAAGAGAAATTAATTATGTTGTCAAGTTATCTGGTGCAATTTTTTTATGTTCTTTTCTTTAATGATGAATATAAAATCGTTGTGTTGTTATGTGATGAATGTTATGGTAGATGAATTATTTCACTTACCGTGATCTTGATTGCATATGTTTTTTCTTTCTGTTAATTAGTTTTCTCAGACATTAATTGGATTCTCATTTGGTTAATGTATTAGTACTAGGCCCTTTGGCATAGAATCACTATCTACATGTTTGAGCATCGGGTTATTCCAAGCTCGACCTCTTCCCAATAGTTAAAAATTTGTCTTGTTATTTTTCAAGTTGGCTTATATTGGCTTGCACCTCTCATACCAGCCCCACCCAAGAGAAGTACAGAAAAAGAACCGTCTTAACTGAAGGAATATCCTTCACAAGAAAACATAAATCCCATCAATAAATTGGCCAGATCACAAGATATGGAGAACCATTCCATCTCAAATGCTGCAGAGTCTAATTGGGCCTCGGTGGCAGGTTTGGTTCCTATTGTTGACTCAAGGGATTTAATACCCATCAACACCTTGCTCAACTAATCCACACAGAATTTTGATGCTTCAATGATATCTCCCTTATGAGATCATAAGTTTGATACTTCACCATTTCTCCATCCCTTCCTTATGAGATCATAAGTTAGGTTCTTCTCTCAAACTCTCTTCTCCTTTAGTTGTGGATATTCCCTAAGGTTGAGATTTGACCTCATATCTGAACCCAACCAACTCTAAATATGAAGGGATTCTTCCCTTATTTCTCTCAACAATCCAAATATTCGCTCAAAAAAATCCAACGCTCCCTCAGAGTGGGGCACAAAGCGTTGGAACGCTCCCCCAAAGGAGGTCAGGGAGCGTTGGCACTCCCTGACAGTGTATAGGGGAGCGTTGCCTTCCAAAATTGATTTGTTATTTGTTTTTGTAGTGGCAAAAGACTTGCACTCTTTCTCAAATGAATTCTCCTCTTCATAACCAGTCTTTTGAGGTGTCTTGTAGGTGTTCTTGATAATGTCGTTTGAGACACAACATGGACAGGACAATAGTATGATACATATGATTGCATCCTCTAAACTATACGTAGGATTACATCCTTTATTTAGCAGCCTCTGCTTCCACTATTGCTATGGTGTTAGTTCAAGAGGACCCTATAGGTGAGGAACACGTTATATATTATTTGAGCAAAAGTCTATGGTCTCAAGCTCTAATATTCACATGTTGAAAAGTTGGCTCTGGAAGCCATCATCACTGTCCAGAGATTTCATCACTACATTTTTCTACTCACCACCACAGTTATCGCAGACTCAAACCCCATGTATCACATTCTGACATGTCAAGCTCTTGGGGGGAAATATTCTAAATGGATCGTCATCCTTCAAGAGTTCGATCTTGAGTTTGTTAAGTCCAAAGCTAAAAAATATTTGGTGTTTACGGAGCTTATCTGTTACTTTCCCCATTCTGATGAAGATACTGAGCCCATAGATTCTCTCCCTAATGAAACTTTGTTCCTAATCAGCACGTCCGACCCTTGGTATGGAGATATCCTTCTTTATCTCCAGACCCTACGTTTTCATCCCGAGATCTCTCATGAAGAGCGTCGCCATATCCGCCATCATTATCGTCGTTACCTTATCGTCGATGATGCTTTGTATCGTTGTAGTATTGATACTATCCTATGACGATGTTTGAATCATGAGGAGGTTGAACGTGTCCTCAATGACTGTCACCTTGGATCCTATGGTAGTCACCTTTCTGGGATGGCTACAGCCCAGAAAATTTTACGTGTCGGTTACTTTTGGCCCTCCATCTTCAAAGATTGTATCGAGGCCGTCAAAAAGTGCCCCCCCTACCAAGTTTATCAAAACAAGGCACACACCCACCCTGCTCTGTTGCATCCCCTTATTTTCATCGGTCCCTTTTCCAAATGGGGCAATGATTTCATGCAGTGTAAGCCTACCTCAGTCGGGGGGCACAGTTATATAATCGTCGTCGTCAATTACTTTACAAAATGGGTTGAGGCTATGCCTACCTTTTTTAATGATGTATGTACTACAACTCTTTTCTTTTTTAACCACATCATCACTCGTTTTGGTGTTCCACACGCCATTGTCAATGATCATGGTTCACACTTTCAGAACCAGATGATGAGTGAGTTGCATGCTAAGTTGGGTTTTCTCCATGAGAACTCATCCCCGTACTATCCTCAAGATAATGTACAAGTTGAAGCTATCAACAAGGTCCTTAAAAGCATGATCCAATGGATGGTAGGGGAAAACAAGACATCTTGGAACTTACAATTTTTCTCCACTCTCTAGGCTTATCGAACCTCAGTAAAAACTGCTACTGGATTCACTCCCTTCCAGCTAGTATATGGCATAGAATTTGTTTTACCAATCAAGTGTGAAATTCCCTCGCTGAAACTCAAAGTAGAACTCCTGCCCCACACTTCTGCTGAAGAAGAACGTTTCTTACACTTGAATAGGTTGGATGAAACATGTCGTGATGCCTCTCTCGTTAACAAGACGTATCAAAAGCGAATCAAGAATCAATATGACAAATCCGTCCATCCTCGTGCTTTTGCAGAAGGAGACCTAGTCCTCATTTATGACCAGTCTCATGACAAGTTAGGGGCATGGAAGTTAGAACCTCTATGGCATGGTCCTTACATCATGAAATGTGTTCTACATAGAGGCACCTACGAGCTAATTGACTATGACAGAATCTCCCTAAGTGAGCCTCGGAACGGGCTTTACCTTAAGAAGTACTATGCATAGAACATCTAGCATACGTGCTTTGTACACTATTGTATTTTTTTATTTGGTGTGTCTTTTTCTTTTACGTGTTCGATTTTTTTCCTTAGCCACTTATACCATGTCTTGTGTTTTCATGCGCAGATGACATCTTCATGTTCGAGACATCTTAAAAGTACCCCATCATAATTCACGCGGAAGAGTTGTTCGACAACACAGGTATTCCAACAGAGGATGAACACCTTCAGTAACCATTCACATAACCATATCAAATATCAACACACTGATGTTTTCATGTGGTAAAACCCCTATGGGGAAACATCCATGGCCCCAGCCAACATGGCCACTTGGAGCAGTTTATTAATGAAAAAGAAAAAGATTACAGAGAGATTTTACAAGAGAGTTTCTCACAATCGATCATTGGAAAATGACCCTCCATTCTCTTTAAATAGATGTCATGGACCAATCGGGTGTTAAGCCACGGATCAATGGTCRTTAAGATTGAGGAGAGTATGAACCATTGGATCACTCTATGTCGGGAACATATCATGACCGTCGGATTTCCTAACTACAAATGCATACTAATGCATACTAAATAAACACACTTTTACCTAACAACACATTAGAATTTAGACCAAGTAGATCTTAACTAACTCCTAAGTGTCTAAATATCCTAACAAGAACACCGAATTTATGAGGCGATATTGTGTCGATTTTAGTTTGAGAGCTCTCCTTTCCTTAGGGTTTAGTTTTTCTGGGAAAGTCTCATGATACAGGAGATAAGTGAGTTTCCCATACCAATATTCATGCCTTGGGGAAACATATAAATCTTCACTACACCATAATGCCAATTCATTCTCCCACTTGGAGTCTTGATTTACTTGGTCTTGGGCTTCAACGGCCAGTATACACAACCCCCACCCCTTAACCAGTTTGGGAGGTTTTATATCTAGATCAAATTATTGGACAACTTCCATCTAGTTTCCTCTTCTTTCCCCCATCTCCTTTTGAGTGAATAGTGATCGGCCTGCAGGATGTGGCACAATGACTTTGGTGTATTTTTTAGGATGTAAGATCTGGAATGTTTTACTTCTTTTTACACTGCATAAGCATGTTTGTCTATAGTAGGGTAATTTATCTCAACCCCTTGGATATTAGAGATCATAAATGATATCGGTGCCTCATTGTTTTCATCGTCCTTCTGAGTTAACACTACAGCTAAAGATTGGTTGGAGGAAAAAGTATAGAGGAAAAAATCCCTGCTAAACTCGAGACTTCGCAACACTGGAGCTTGAGATATGGAAGTCTTAATATTGTTTAAAGAAATTTTTCGTTCGTCATCCCACTTAAATTAAACATCTTTGCGGATAATGTTTTGTAAGGGTTTGATGGTTTCAGCGAAATCAGGGGTGAACTTCCTCACAAAATTGATTTTCCCAAAGAAGGATTGCATAGCCTTTTTGTTGTGGTGTAAGGGAAACTGAGTTATTTCCTTAATTCATTATGGGTCTATGTGAATTCCTTCTTGAGATATAATATGACCTAGTAGTTTCCCTTCCTTGACTACAAAGATAGTTTTCTTAGGGTTTAAAGATATACCATATTTCATACACCTTTCGAAAATCTAGGTTAGGTGTTGGATGTGATCTTCTCTATTGTTTGAATACACAGTCATGTCGTCCAAATAAACTACTATGAACTTGTTGATTAGTCCTCTAAAAGATACGTCCATTGCCCTTTGGAAGGTTTCCTCTACATTGATTAACCCAAAGGGCATGCGTTTATAAGCAAAGTTTCCCCGCTTGATTCGGAGGGTACTTTTCGATTGGTCTTCCTCTGAAACTAGAACTTGGTTGTAACCTAAAAAACCGTCCAATAGGGAGAAAATATCATAACCAAACACAGCCTGCAAGAGTTTCTCCATTGGTAGGACTGGGTAATTGTCTTTTTTTTATGCTCTATTGAGATTTTTAAAATCCACACAGATGCAGATCTCCCCAGACTTTTTCCTGACATGAACCAAATTTTCTACCCAGGAAGAGTGTCTAACCCGAAAGATAACCTTTTGGTATCATGTGAAACCTTGGTTTGTCATTCGAGTGATATGTTTCACCTCTTTGTTCATGGGGATCGGTTTCTACTAGTTTCTCTTGGAATACTTCATCGTCAATAGCCAGGTCTTTAAAATTTTCCTGATTGGTTAAGAAGTTTATGATCTATTTATCTCCCTCAAATACCTTCCAATTATAAATATTGTTGGGCACCGATTGTTTGTAGAGAAGTTCCACAGTGAACCGACAAGCTTCATAGTCTTCTAAAGGGGATAGCCTCGAGGCAGCAGTGGCCAAGGAATCAACAAGAGTATTTTTTGTTCTGGGGATCGCTGTAATGTTGAAGGCTTCAAAATGTTCTATTATCTTGTGCACTTCCTGTTGATAATTCCTCAAGTGAGGAGAGTTGCAATGTATAGTATTACTTAATTTCCTAATGATAATTTAAGAGTCTCTAAAAACCTTTAGTTCTTTAACGCTTAAGTTGATGGCTTTCTTTATCCCTTGCACTAAAGCTTCATACTCGGCGGTGTTATTAGTGCATTAAAATTGTAGTCTGCAGGACAAGAAATTTTGTTTCCCCTTCGAATCAATGAGGATACATCCCTCTCCTAACCCCTCTTGTGACTTAGACCCATCAAAGTATAAGGTCCAAACTTGTGAGAAAAAATCATCAGCCTCTCCATGCCTATTAACTTCCTCCTCTCCCCTTATTTTGTCTGGGGTTTCCAACAGAGGTTCTTAATAGAAGAGGGTTTCTTCCGTAGCTACCAGTAAATTTACTTGAAAAGTCATTTCTGAGTTTTGAGTAAGAGGTACATCAGATGAGAGGGGGGAGAAATTGTCGAAATCAGAATCGCGAGAGTAGTTTCCTAGCACGGGGAAAAATGTCGACAAGGGTTCATTGAAGGATTCCAAGTTGGTGACAGTATGTTGGAGATACCTTTCCCTATCGATCCTAATCATATTTGTTTGTCCATTTGATGGCAACCAAAGGTGAGCCCAGTTTGTGCTAAAGTATCCATTCAACTTTTCGGACCAATCTCGACTAAGTAGCAGTCGATAAGATTCCGATATATCTACTACAATGATGTCAATTACTTGAACAAATTTTGGGTGTGTAGCCATTCTAATCATGAAATCCTTGAGTTATCCAATAACTTTCACCCGGGTTCTATCCATATGTATCACATGTTTATCACTTTTGACAGGGACTGGGTTTAATTTCTTGCAGATAGATAATGGCATAACATTAGAGGATGACCCTGAGTCAACTAAAATATTATGGAGGTTTATGTTGAACACTTCAAACGTTAAAAGGAATGGTGGGACAAAAAGATTTCATTTTTTATCTATAGAGCAAGCGTTCACATTTGGTTGATTATTTAGAACTATCGGGGCTGGATTTTCTCTTTGTCCAGTGCTTTTTATAGGAGTTTCCACTGACTTCAAGGCTTGTAGTAGAAAGTCCTTTTGTTGGGGAATTATACACATGTCCATGACCGATACATTTTCCTTTAATATTTTTAAATCTTCTACTATGTTGTAGTCTATCTTGGGTGATTCTCGTGTATGGATGTGTATAGGATTTGTTTGGGAGACAAAAGGTTATTTCGGGTGATCAGATGTTTTTTTCCTCTCGAATTTTGGGCAATGGTAAGGTCATTTGAGACCGGTTCACCCCTACTTCGTGTTTGCATAGCCAAAACCTTAGCGGGTGGTTCTAGAACCTAAAATATATCATTGAAAGGCATTGGCAATTCAAGATCCCACAACATCATGGTTGTTTCTTCCGACGAGTCAAATTTTTCCTAATCGGAAATATTCATCATTGAGTCGCTTGATTGTCTGGTAAGGGAAACTTCGTCTAGGAACTGATTGGACATCAAATTCATGGCATGCACCCATTGTGGGCAGTCTCTTTTAGAATGTTTCTCTTGGTGATAAGTACAGAAAGAGTTGGATGCTACATTTCTCAGGTCGATGTTTAAGTTGGCTAGGGGAGGCTCAATTGCTTTGAATGGTGGGTTTCTTTTAAAAACGTGTTTATAGGTAATTTGGCCTTGGTTTCCTTCCCCTTCCCTTCTTTTCATGTCTACTATTTAATTTGAAAACTTCTTTATCATCCGTTGTATGTATTCTATGTCCCCACTTCCCTTTTTGGGACCTTATTCTATTTTTTTCCCTGGGGTTCTAGTCAGCAAGAGTCCTCTCCTGGGTGGAGGTTGAGCTTCCTTCTTAACTAGTGAGACATGGCCCTCTTTACAACCCTTCATCTAGAATTTAAATATTTTGTCTTCCTTAAAATCTTCAGCTAGGGTATGCTTGGAAACCCTTTTTACAAACATGGAAATAGAAGCAGGGAGAGCATTAGCGTATACCTCAATTTGCAACTACTGAGTAGGTTTAGCTTCAGGTTGAAATTTTTTCAGGATGGTGATAAATCGTTGATTAAAGACTTTAACCTTTTCTTTTGAACTCATGGTGGCGGTGAACAGTTCGGCCATTAAATCTTTTGTAGTGGTTTCTTCTGTAAATTTGTCTAAAAAATCCTTTTGAAACTTTGTCCAACTAGTTATTGTTATAACCCAAAAATGCACCATACAGGTTTACCTGGCATCAGGCCAACTCATGCCTCTTCCTAGCCAAAGCCATGTTGAACAAATCCTCAAAAAACCACTTAAATCA
>SNQJ01S0211085.1:0-15935 GCA_010110895.2 Picea sitchensis | reverse complement strand
TGTATATGCATGTTCATTTTCCTTCATGTCCAAATACCTTTATCAATCTTGCGGTCCAAAACCCATGACTAGGGTTGACATCAATGACAACAATCAATCTTCCAACAGTGGCTTGGAAAAGAAGTCAATTGAGATGGCCTGATGTCAGGTAAGCATGTATGGTACAATTTAGGGTTATAATAGATGCCCCCTAATGTGTTAGGTCAGAAGAGCATCTGATGGCCAAAATACATTATCAATCTTCACCAACGTACCAAACAAGTGAGCCCAAGAACCAGAATTCGGGAGGTGCCATCTGCAAAATAACAACTGTCTCACCGAGGCGGGCATACCCATGCTCGAAATGAAATAAAATCATGGATACCAATCAAATACATTTTACCATACATGCTTACCTGGCATCAGGCCATCTCATTTGACTTCTTTGCCAAGCCACTATTGAACAACTTCTTAAAAAACACTCTTTTTGAAGGCATACACACCCTGCTCCACTACTGCATGCGTGTGTATGATGGCTGACCCACTACAGCTCGCATATACCTAAAAAGTATGAAAAATGGAAAGTTGCAGAAAAAACACATAGTTTTGGGTAAGTTAACTAAACCATTTGACCATCCATAGTTGGTCACTCAACCAAATACTTATCCCTTTCTAGCCTATAAAAGAAGGGGTAGGGGTCCCATTTGAAAGGAGGAAAATCATAGCAAAGAAACTATACCCGATTTAGTATTCCCCTTGCCCCAACCTTTTGCAACTATTGTGTGAAGAGAAGCATATACAGAAGCAGTTGGAGCATAGTTGAAGAGGATCCCAGGACCATATTCGAGGAGCAGTGGTCGATCTCATTATTGTAAGGTTACTCTTGTGAGATTAATAAAATAAGTACTTTTCCCGTCTCGCCATATGATATTGTCGATATTTAAATTTGATAATATTTTGATAGAATCTCTAACCCATTAGTTTATATGTTATATGCATGTGGAGTTTTTTGTTTGTCTTTTATGAATCCAGGTCAGCGTTGGGAGGAGAGTTGCATTCAAGGAGCGACCAAGCGTTAAAGGGATCAACATCAAACATAGAAACTAAGGTACAGTAACTGGATCTCTTTAACCTTGAATTTGCATATGAATAATGGGATTTATGATCGGGATGTTGGTAAAAAGTAGGAGACTTTAGGTCATTTCTGCATGCATGATAAAACCCTTAATGCTAGTCCGTAGGAGGGATTTACCACCCACAATTTTGTTGTGGGTGGGAAATCCCTCCTACGGACTAGCATTAAGGGTTTTATCATGCATGCAGAAATGACCTAAAGTCTCCTACTTTTTGCCAACATCCCGATCATAAATTCCATTATTTATATGCAAATACAATGTTAAAGAGATCAAGTTATTGTACCTTATTTTATGTGTTTGATGTCAATCCATTTAATTCTTGGTCGCTCCTTGACTACAACTCTCCTCACAATGTTGACCTGCATTCATAAAATACAAACAAAGAACTCCACATGCATATGATCTATAAACTAATAGGTTAGAGATTCTATCTAAATATAATCAAATTTAAATATTGACAATGTGATATGGCAGGATGGGAAAAGTACTTCTTTTATTAATCTCACCAGAGTAACCTTACAATAGTGATATCGGCCACTGCTCCTCGAATCTGATCCTGGGCTCCTCTTCAACTATGCTCCAACTGCTTCTATATATGTTTCTCTTCACATAATAGTTGCAAAAGGTTGGGGCAAGGGGAATACTAAATCGGGTATAGTTTCTTTGCTATGATTTTCCTCCTTCCAAATGGGACCCCTACCCATTATTTTATAGGCTAGAAAGGGATAGGTATTTGGTCGAGTGACCGACTATGGGTGGTCAAATGTTTGAGTTAACTTACCCAAAACTGTGTGTTCCATCTACAACTTTCCATTTTTTTTTATTTTTTGATATACGCGGGTTGTAGTGGGTCAACCAACGTACACACACATGCAGTAGTGGAGCAAGGCACGTATGCCTTCAAAAAGAGTGTTTTTTAAGAAGTTGTTCAACAATGGCTTGGCAAAGAAGGAAAATGAGATGGCTTGATGCCAAGTAAGCATGTCTGGTGAAATTTAGGGTTATAACAGATGCCCCCTAATGTGTGAGGTCAAAAGAGCATATGATGGCCGAAATACATTATCAATCTTCACCAACGTACCAAACAAGTGAGCCCAGGAACCAAAATTCGGGAGGTGCCATCTGCAAAATACTAATTGTCTCACCGAGGCAGGCATTCCCATGCTCAGAATGAAATAAAATCATGGCTACCAATCAAATACACTGTATATACATGTCATATAACTATATAAAGTGTAGCCACAAACAATACACAACGGATCTACATCTCGAAATAAATAGGATATACATGTATAATATCCATCTTCAAGAAGCGAATAAGGCCTGATGGCTAGATATGAGGCCTTCAGAGCTCAAGAAACAACTTCAAAATCTTCACAACTTAGGTAGGAGTGTAATATGAGTGTACGACTTCACTACCCAGAGGTATTCGACGGCTTGTCAGGAACGGACTAGAGGATTTTGATGATCAGGTTGAGGGCTTCATGGATTTCGAACAAAGACATGATTGGGCTTTCGGGATGACCGGGCATGAGGGTAAGAGACAATCTACAGAGGGGGGCGACTCAAGCTTGGTAATAACTTCCCTTGGACAATAGCATGACAAAAGATGAGACTCAAGCAACATGATATTTTGACATAAGTTCATGATGTAGGAGGCACCGCAAACTCTTCATATGTTTGGAAGAATAACCAAATGGAGGAGGACACAACTCTATGTAGAAAGAACAACTTCCTAAGGTCATGTTAAATCCCAAGTCTTTTCGAATAAACAGAAGGATGTGCTTTGTCCAAGGGTGACTCATTGTGCTGCCAATAAAAAGAAAATACTTTTCCCTTCCTCTTTGTGGGGTATATTTGATTTTTCTTTTGTCTTTTTCAATAATTTTGGAAATCTTGAAAAGGAATAAAAGAATGCTACGTTACAAAGGAGGATCGAATGTCACAAACATACTAGTTCCGAGCGCACGAAACACATGGATGCTCAGGGCAAAGGGAGATATGCAGGAAAAGGACACTTGGGAAAAATCCTCCATGGGCCAAAGGTGTCAAGACACAGAGGCAAAGTGATACAGGGCTTGCATATAAGGCATGCTTTAGATGGTTCAGTTGAGAGAAACATGGAGCCGGCATTAGGCCAAAGACGCAGGTATGCAAACATGATTAATAAGACACACAATGGTAATGTCCTTTGATGTAATTTTAACGAGCCTAGAGAAGGTAAGCTCGACGGTTTTTCATATTTAGAGAGTCTGAAAAAGCGTAAAAGGAGACTCTGCTAGGGTAACTTTTTCGAAGATAGTCTAGTCATCTCCAAAAAGGGGTAAACTGGCACCGATCAGACGTCTATTCAAAACCATTTTAACGAGTGTGATAAAGACAAGATCACTTGGCAATTTTTTCATTTTTAAGGAGTCTGAAAAAAGCTTAACTATGGACTCTGTCAGGAATGTTCTTCTAGACCATTTTAACGAGTGTGGAGGAATAAGGTCACTCGACGATCTTTTCAATTTTAGGGAGTCTGAAAAGAGCTTAACTATGGACTCGTGGGGGTTCCTTTTTTGTAAATTTAGTCCCTCTGGCTCGAAAAAGGGTTAAAATCATACCTAAGAATACTCTTCTAGGGAACTGAGGCTCCTAGAGTATACCTTTGTTCGTAAATTTGACCATCCGGACCAAAAAAAGGGGTAAAATACCACCGGATAGATGTGACTTCAAATTTCATCTTAGCTAGCGTGAAGGTCAACAAGATCGCTCGACAATCTTTTCATTTTTAGAGGGTCTGAAAAGGGCATAAAAGAAGACATGTTATGTTCTAGGAGTCCCGAGGGTGAGGTCAAAAGTGATAATGCATCATGCAAAATGAGGCTCAAACTCATAATCAAGATAAACTAATAAGGACTCCTAAGCCTATGGTCATTAGTGACGGCATGGACACTAAAATGCAACCAGGATCTACCTAGGGCATCCATGTTAAGGTAGGATCTACCACTAAAATACGACACTTCTAAAGCAACAATGATGGTTATGTGTCGCAAATCAGTGGGATTGATCCTATGGCATAGTGATAAAGACAATGAGATGCAGAAAGTAGAGGTGGAATTCTAACTTAAATGCAACAAGTTGGAAAAAAAATGACTTTTTACCAAAGGACCTTTTTAAGAAGACCCAAATCTCAAAAAAGTTTCCCAAAACCCAAAGTAACAATTATCATAACAATCCATAGAAAACTCCTGAACCATACTAAATGATTTTCAATTTTAAAAAATGACAAAAGGGTCCAAAAATTGACAAAAAGTGGCCAAAAAGTCTATAAATAGAAGATGACAGCTCATTATCACTATTGCAAATTGAGAAATTGACTAAAATCCAAAAATACCACTTTGTGAAAAGAATTGATTCTGGGATCTTCATTGGACGAAACGAACTTCCGCTTGGACCAAGTAAGTACATACTAACCCCCCTTGCATCTCCATTCTTTATTTAAGAATTTCGTTTTGTTTTTTTGAGGGGCACTAAGATTTAAAATGGTCATCCCTATGCATACGCGGGTTGTCTTAGGACAACCAGTGTATGCCTGTGTGCAGATAAAATAGTGCATGCGGGAATACACGACTGTCTACATTACAACCCGCGTATACCTTCCCTCATAGGAAAAAAATTAAGGAATACAGGGACTAATCCCTCCTGAATTTGTCAATTGCAAGATGTATGTTCACTGGAGGGAGAGAGAGCATGAGGACTTTGATGTTGCGGTCTCAGATAACCTTGACATGGTAGTTGCTCTAGCCCAATGCGACTTGTTTAAGTTCTTCCAGAGTGCATTTATGCGGGCACAACCTAGGCTGCTGAATTCCTTGATTGATTACTGGCACCTGGAAGCGGAGGCATTCATGCTTGACGGACAATCATTGACTCCAACGACTAAAGATATCTACTTTTTGACTGGTCTGTCAAGGAGAGGGGAACCAATCAACCTTCACATGTTTTTGTCTATGCCTCACAACATAGCAGAGTTGATTAACCTCCATTGCGAGGCAGGTACTGACATGGTGGGTACTCAGGTGTCGGTTCATAAGATCAACAACCTATCATTGAAAGAGATAGTTATACTCATTGGGATGATTACCGGATTCACAGCTTTACACTAGGCTTCCAGGGTGCACATGAATTGTGCGGTTCAATGCTTAAATGCACAAATATTTGACTGGAGTACTACATTACTTGACTGCATGAAAAGGCAATTGACAGAGTGTCGGATGCAGAGGCACAAAAAATTTGGATTTGGTACTATCCTTTGTGCTTTATTCTTCGAGAGGGTACCTAGTTTGAGTCTGAGGGAGATTGTTCGAGGGCATGTAGCCTCCTCTCTAGCAGTGAATAGATAGGCGACATTGTTGCCATGACAGGGGGAAGGGAGGACTATTGAGGCCTTCAACGATAATTTTTTCGATTGGTGGTCTCGATAGATTCTGACAATAGAGGACTATCCCTATGTCATAATTGACTTTTCCAGGGACATAGACATGGGTGTACCTCCTAGAGTGGTATGAGGAGAGCTAGGTAAGTTTTCTTTTCAATTTTTTTTTTTTTTTTTTATTATTTATGTTGTTTTTATATATATCAATTTTTTGTATACCAGAGTAATTGACAGATATGTGTTTGTTGTGTGAAGATGTGGGAATGGTGCATCCAGCATATTTTGCGAGGACTAGGTAACATCCTCGACCAGAGGCCGCACCAGCCATAGTTGGCGGACCAACAACAACAGGGGGACCTCTAGCCGGTGAGGCTGAGAGATTTTTGAGACAGGTAGGGAGACACTTTACCTCGCTTACTCGCACAGTCCCCATGGAAGAGATCGAGAATCTTCCACCATCAAGGCAGCCTCATGTAGTGGGGGAACCATGGACGTGGGTCTGGCTTTTTGGACATTTGGAAAATGTCGTTGATCATTATAACAGGGCCAACAGGGCCTGTCCTTAGTTAGACTGGACAACTTATGTGCCGAGGGAACTACTTGTATATTTTTGAGGGCATAAGTCCCGTGGCTTTCTACTGGATGTATTTTTGAGGCGCTTGCGCCCACCCATGTACTCTGATATTTTTTATATTATATATGTATTCTTATGTATTCTTATGTCTTATGGATTACATATACTTTACAAATGTATTTACATGTGCATGTGTGTGTCTTCCTTACATGTGTGCAAGATGCCAATCTAATATTTGATTAGCTAGAGTATCTGTAACTTTATTTAATCTCCTAGGAACATGAAAATATGTAATATAATCAAATCTTCATTCTAAGAGACGTACCCTAAGGAATCATCAGTGTAGAGTAGGATCATGAACACGGTATACTCCATTTAACTGAGACACAACCAACTAAGTGTCTAAATAGACCCGGAGGTGAGAGATACCAAGTGACAAAGCATCACGAAGTAACTCAATAACTGCATTATATTCGACGACATTGTTTGTGGTGTCACCTAAAAATATACCTCCTGAAGATAGCAATTGGCCCTAAGGTGTGAAAATCACCCAAGCTATAGAGGAAATCCTCCGAGTGTGCTAGCTAGAGCCGTCCTCGAATCCAATGAACACCTCTGATTCACTTGACATCTTCCACAGTGAAGAATATGACATCAAAAAATGACATGTCCTTAAAACAAAAAACCCAAAAAGTAATAGTACAAAGACTATACATATATTACAAAAATTCACCCAAGGCGACCCACCTATGAGTAATACTTCTTGAGGTAGAGCCCATTTCTAGGCTCTGCCAAAACATTTCTCTCAAAGTCCACTAGAAAATAAGCGCCCTTATGTAGTACTTCTTTTATGATGAAAGTTATGAACCACATAGGTTTGAACTTGCATGCCCCCAGGGGGTTCTTATCTTGGTCATAGACCAGGACAAGGTCACCTTCAGAGAAAATCCGAGGACGAACAGACTGATCATATTGACACTTGACTTTTTGTTTGTGAGCCTTGTTAGACAAGGCCACATCATGACGTTGTTCATTGAGTTGTTTGAGGTATAGTAACCGTTCTTCAAGTGGTGAAGTATCTGGAAATAACTGTACTGCGAACTTTAACGATGGGATCTGTCATTCTATAGGCAAGACTGATTCCAACCCGTAAACAAGTTGAAAAGGTGAGAAACCAGTTGCAGTCTTAATAGACGTTCGGTAAGCCCATAATGTTGAATACAACATCAAATGCCAATTTGACTTGGCCGAATTGATCATTCGTTGTAAAATGCTTTTAAGAGATTTATTTACAGCTTCCACCTGACCATTCTCTTGGGGGTAATAAGGTGATGAATGTTCTTGCCTCAACACAAGATTTGATGTTAACTCGATCATCATTTTGTTCTGAAAGTGACTGTCGTGATTAGTGACAATCTCTCTCGGGACACCAAACCTTGCTATTATCTGATTGAACAAAAAGAGATATTTTGTCTCCCCATCATCTTTGAACATTGGCATAGCTTCGACCCACTTGGTGAAGTAATCGACTGCTATGATGATATAGCAGTGCCCCCTTACTGAAGGAGGGTTACATGTAGTTTAATCAATCCCCCATTTAGTGAAGGGATCAATGGTAATAACAAGAAACACGGGATAGGGGTGTGCCCTCATCTTTCGAGAGAAGATCTGACACATGTGGCACTTCTTGACCGATTCAAAACAATCTTTGATTAATGTCATCCAGAAGTACCCAACTTGTAGAATCTTTTGGGCTATTGCCAACCCAGACAAATGACTGCCACATGCTCCAGTGTGGCAATCGTTAAGCACAATTTCCGCTTTTTCATGAGCGATACATCGGCGAAGGATGCAATCTACACCTCGACGATACAAAGTGTCCTCAAGTATGAGATAATTCTTAGCCTGATGGCATATACGGCGACGCTCATCATGAGAAGCAGAGGCAAGACACTTCAAATTCTAGAGATATACAAGAACATGTCCATACCAGGGGTCAGAAGACACGATCAAAAACATGTCTCCTTTGATAGGTGACTCATCGGGTATAACATCACCTGATTCGATCGGAAGTGCCAATATGAGTTCTGTGAAGACCATCAAATTTTTGGATTTTGCCAAAACGAATTCCAAGTTGAATTCCTCGAGGACAACTATCCATATACTAATTTTTCCGCTGATGACTTGTCGTGTCAATACGTATTGAAATGGATTCACAATGGCAATGACGATGATCTTGCAAAAAAAAATATAATGACGAAACTGTTGGACAGCATGAACTGCTGCCAACACAAGATTTTAAATATGGCAATAATTGAGTTCCGGTCCAACCAGGCCTCGTCTCAGGTAATAAATCACATATTCTGAGAGTAACTCATCCTCCTTAACTAAGACCATACGAATGATCGACTCTGCAGCGGCCAAGTATAATAGGAAATATTTATTGTAATTGGGTGGTTGAAGCAGAGGGGTTGATATGAGGGTGCTTTTCAATGCTGCAAAAGAGCGTTGAGCAACTTCATCCCAATGAAAAGGAACATCCTTCTTCAATAAACACATAAAACCTTTTGTGATCTCGGCATAGTTTGCGATGAAACACCATAGAAAATTTTCTTTTCCCTACAAACTCTGAAGCTGAGGTATGGTGCACGAGNGGGGGGGGGAATTGAACTATTGCCTCAACCTTGAGAGGATCGACCATGATCCCTGTGGTTGAAATGATGAAACCTAATAAACGGCCTGATGTGACGCAAAAACTACACTTGTTTGGATTCAAGTGGATTCGGTAGTAGCGACACCGTTCAAGGATAAGTCAGAGGTGTTCTGGATGATCATCTCTCTTGCGAGATCGTGACACTAAATCATTGAGGTAAGCCTTGACTATATGTTTGAAGTCATGGAAAGCAAAAGACATGGACCGCTGAAATGTAACCCCATCATTTTTCAGACCAAAAGGCATCTTACGATAAGCGAATGTACCCCATGGACAAATGAAAGAAATTTTGTGTTGGTCTTCAACTTTGATTTGTATCTGATTGTATCCAGAAAAACCATCCATGAATGAAAAGGCCTCGCATCTTGCACATTTACCGACTATATGGTCAATAAATGGCTTGGGGAAATTATCTTTGGGGCAGGCCTTGTTCAGATCATGGAAGTCCATGCATACATGAATCGTACCCTATTTTTTATTGACTGGCACGGGATTTGACACCCATTGAGTCAATTGTACAGGGTAGATGAAACCATATTTAAGTAGTTTCTCTACTTTAGCCCTGATAGCTTCTAATTTCCTAGGATTGACCGAATGAAGCTTCTACCGGACCGGATTGACATCAAGATAAGTCATGATTTCATGTTCGACAATTCTTGGGTCTATACCTGACATTTCCTCATAAGACTAGGCAAACACGTTGCATAATTCTTTAAATAAATCTATGCAGATTTGAATCTCCTCGAGGGAGTAGTCCACTCTGATGAAGATATTCTCCACGATGCCAGCGGTTCTGGAGATGTCAATAGGTATCGTCTCAACTATTGTGGCCATATTTCCTTCAGTGTAAATCGTGTGTGTTGCCAAAGGATTGATAGGACAATCTTTATCTCCATTCATGGTCAGAGTGAATTCTCCTACTTAAATTTGTCTTAACTCTGGGAGAAAGTAAGATCTATGATGAAGATCATCCCAGGGTCTGTCTGGACTAGTCATTTCCTCAATAATCACTTCGTCTGAAGGAAATACTAAGTCTAAAGAATCTGTATCAGCAAGGGAACCTTGAGCCCAAATAGGCTCGAGCACCAGATCTAACTCTTGTGCTGGAGTCGGATCAGGGTCAGCAAAAGCTCGTTGAATGATCGAGTATGCAAATTCTACCACAGAAAAAGGCATGGCCATGCCATGGTGCTCTGTCCCTTCCATCATAGTGGATGGGGAAGGAAGGGTCCATGGATCGTGAAAGTACGGCACGCGAAATGATGAGATTTGAAAAATTTCAGCCCAATGTTGGTCAGGGACAACCATCATATAATGGGCATTATCGGTCAAAGGTGGGTAATCGAAAGTACCCATCAATGATGGGCACAAATGAACCCCTACATTGACGATGCCAGACTTGGGGTTATCAATCATCGGGACTGTGGAGACTCCCGATCAAGGGTCTGGAAGGGAGAAGGATAACTGATCAATGGTCACAATATGACCCTTGTGAGGAAACAACAAGACCTGGAACACTGTCGTGACCACTTCTTGCATAGCGTAGGTCCAACTCCTGCCTAACAAAATATTGTAGTTGAGGGATGCATTGACCACTTCAACTTCGACACACACGGGTTTTCCCCCTAACTGGACGGGGAAAGAGGGGATGATCCCATGTGGTTAGAAAGAATGACCGTCAAAAGTTGTAAGTAGAGTAGGTGACAGAGACAAAACAAGTTGGTCGATGGCCTTCCAACACACCAAAGACATCACGCATGTTGAGGTTCCCTCATCCACCACTGTACGAAAAATATTCTGGGTAAAATTTTTTGTGGTGTAAGCCACTACTATCTGAAAAGCGACGTGGTAAGGAAGAAGGGGTTTTAATTCAAAGGTATCAAGCATGATCGTTCCTGGATTAAAAATCTTGGTAGAGCCTAAGGAAGATAACAGCTGGGAAGGGCAACTCTGGAGGACTTCCAAAGAAGACATCGCACAAGGGGTTTGTGATAAATCTTCCACCATAGAGTATTTTTGGGTGGCCCTTGCATTTGGGTTGTAAGAAGCTTTCTTGAATGCACCTTTGGGGATGCGTGTTGTTGTTTCACCCAACGTCTTCTCAATTTGAAGAGGAAGAGGTGGGTTTTCAGCTTCTTTACCCTTCTTAGAGGTGCTTGGATTTCCATAATCATGTGCTCTAGTCATTATATAAGCATCACATTTCATCATATAGACATTTGCAGATGAAGGATTACTTGAAGACGGAGGGGGTCCTTGACTGCCCCCTTCCGCGCTCAAGGAGGCTTGAGTTAGATTTTTCCCATGTGGAAATAGGTTCGTTAACATGGCAAGCTGTTGTTGTGCCAATAACTTTTGGGCCTTCGCAAGCTGAGGGAACTGATGGATCGAGTGGTATTCGTTGGAAAGATTACAAGGATACTTTGACTTCTTATTTTCAGTGTCGCCCCTGCCAGCATTATCGGTGGGTTTCTTATCCCCCTTACCCTTTTTCCGTTGTTTCTTCTTTTCATTAGGCTGATGGGTGGCCTTTGGGTTTGTTGTTTTCACACTGTGAACATCCGACTTTTGGGTAGGGGGAATAGCCGAACCAATAGTTTGGTTGGCCATTGTCTATTGTATCGACAATTGTTGTAATTGATTTGTCAATGGATCAGCGGGCTTGGTTTGTGTTGAACCAATAATTCCATCAGCATGTGGTCCAAACCTTTGCCTATTTTTTTCAAGGATTGACCTCGGTGCATCTGAAAAAATATCGTAGAGTAAACCAGATTGAGAGTAAATTAGCTCTAGTTGTTGAGCTCTCATTATCGCGTCTTCCTTAGAAAACACTCTGGACGTTGCAACCTCTTTAGATAACTGGGGTACCAAAGACTTAAGGAATCACTCTAGCAGGAATGCTGGTGGGACTGGTACTTTTATCAAACTCTTCCGGCGTCTCCATTCTCGAATATGATCTGAGATATGGTCCGCTTTTGTCTGCTCGAAATTGGCTAGCAATTCAGTGTTAGTGTCGTATCTCACAGGTAATTGGAAATGGTTCAGGAAAGCCATTGCCAATTCGTCGAAGGAAGAGTATCGTGAGCGGTTGAGCTCAATGTACCATTTCGCAGCTCTCCCTATGAGAGTGCGTTGAAACAATTGCAACTGAACGGAGTCATCTCTTAACGAGTTGGACGATTACCATAAGTGGAAGGTAGTCATCATCATCATAGACATCATCATAGCACCTGCCAAATAAAAAACTTTATTATAAAAAAATATAAAAATATAAACAAAAATTGATTTTCTAAATATATATATATATATATAATAAATAAATAAATAATTTTTTATTTTTTTTAGCAAATGGATTTCAATCAAATTTTGAAAATAATTATTTTATGCCTTAAGATGATTTGTTTTTTTAATTCACTTCAAGTAGCGATCAACAATGGAACAAGCACACAGCAGGTAAAACACTCTTTTCTTTAATTTGCCGCATTCGTACTTAATCTCACATTTTATGTTTTATGATGATCTCACAAGTTTTATTGCAGGATTAGTACTAAGTTTGATTGCAGGAATGAAGACGCTCGCATTCCATGCCACAGTTATTTTCAAGAATTGCAATTTTTTTTCCGAAAGCATGCTTTATTAAAATCTTGAAGGAGCTAAACTTTTTATCGCACATGTCATGATGTTTGTTGCTACACCACCATCTTTCATAAAACCAATTACGCCATGACATGATCATTTACCTTTCTCCTTCCAAGCTTATTTGTCATCCATGCGGGAATCCACTTTCCATCGCCTTATCCTTCATGACTTCGCATGAGCCTATCTTTCTGAGTCGCATACATATATTTATCTTTTTCAGTTCATTTTTCCTTGTCAATAAAACTATCCATCGCCCTTTCCATGACTACATTGCCTTGCCATAAACATTGTTTCTACTGAAATATTTCCTATAGTCCTACCAATCTTTTTATCAGAACTCACATTGAATGATGTGGGATTCCTTAAGGCCCACCTTTCCACAAGTATTTCCCCATTGACCTCAACACCTTATCTGGGATATAGACTAGAGTTCCTTTGCAGTACCTGGAGGATTGCATGCCTTAATGGCAAGTTCTCTCGCTGACAATCATGGGAATACATCACTGTCCCTTGATCATCAGATCTTTCAAGTGGCTCGACATCAGCTCATTCATTCGCACTTCGCAAGATGTACTTAGGTACCTTGGCATCGATTGACATCCATGGTGATTTTTCCTCTCATTGGTTAACGACATTCATCAATGGTCATTAATCCAATGACTTCTCTTCATGCTCAACATCGACACATTCATTCGCATGACTAGAATTGTACCATTGGGTGAAGACTATACATTTTTCTATAACTCCATCAGCAATTGAAGCAGTGTTTTTCCAACCATATGAGAGTACCACAACTCCACTTTCATACTTCCTCTTTTCCATGATTCATCAACAGCAGTTCAAATTCCTCCACTTCACATTCTCTGATCCAGCAGTTACAGTAGTCGCAGATACAACAACAGTCATCTTTCACATGATCCTGCAGCAGTGAAATCTTCCATGATCCAGCAGCCGCATCAGCCATATTCCTATTTCATAGTTCATCAACATTTTGGGTAAGTGGAGGTATGTTATTTTCTAAACTTTAATCATGTAATTCCTCAACTACTAGCAATGAATAATTTGGAAAAATCCCTCACCATGCTCCCTTTCATTTTCACTTCTATGACGCATGCCACGTTGCATGAGGACATGCAACCAATTCAGTTGGGGGGGGTGATCCGGCAGGATCTTTTATGATTATGGTTGAGTTTTAAACTTGCATGAATAATTTAACCATTTGAGAATTTTAATAAAAGAATGAGGAAAAGAAGAGGATTATATCANGTAGCTTTTCCCTGGTTATCATGCAACTCAAATCCAAACATCAACTAAGCTCTGATACCAATTGATCCGGGCAGGATCTTTTTAATGATTATGGTTGAGTTTTAAACTTGCATGAATAATTTAACCATTTGAGAATTTTAATAAAAGAATGAGGAAAAGAAGAGGATTATATCAGTCAAATACACATATGCAGATCTGAAAACAATAATGAACAGCAAACCATAAGAACGCAGGTTGATAACGGAGTTCGGCACAATGTTTGCCTACGTCTCCGGGCCTTTTTCCTTGTGGGGGAGGCTTCTTTATTTCTGCTCAAGTGCTCAAAATTACATCTCAGCAATGCCCAAAGGCTACAAGACTGATCTGGTCTTATTCTCCCAGATCTCTAGAACCCAATGCAAGAAACGGCATGCAAAACTGATGCTCCAAGCTCTCAGAAACGATCCGACAGCGTTTCCACCTCAAAGGCTTCCCTGCAACAAACTGACTTTGGCTTGGCTTTCCAACAGCATAACTCTGCAAAAATGACTGTCCCTTGGCCTCAATCAAGCCTGGTTTATATAGGAATGGAGTTGGTTTCACATCCCCAACTTCCTCCAAGAATCTGGCCTCCAAAAATGCCCAATATCCCCCAAAAATGGAGAAAATCTGCCAATATTAGGCATAATAAATCAAAAATAACCAAATCTTTAACTAAAACCCACTTTATAAATGTTTTTGGGCGCAGCCCCCTTTGGTGGCGCGCTCCTGGTTACATGTGGCGGGTTTGTTGGAACCGTGGGCTAACTGTCCGTGGGCTATATGGCCAGAACCCCAGTCCTGTTGGCGGATTTCCCGGCCATATGGCCACGGCCCAAACTATAACAAACCACCCGCGCTCGTTCCACTGGTCATATGGCGCATTGATAGGACCGTTGGTCCATTTGTTATATCCACCCCGCGTGCATATGCCGCGCTCCCAGTCACGGTTCACGGTCGTGTGGTTGGTACCGAGGGCTGGGGCCAAACCCCGGCCCTTTTTGCCGCCATATAAAACTTCATTTAAATTTAAATTAATTTTATGCGGTTATGTTGACAAGCACCACCGCACAGTCTACCGGTTAGCCCAATTATGTGAGTCCGTTGCTGCTTGGGAGGTCCCGTGTTCGAATCCGGTCCGATCCACCATTTTAAACCAAAAACAAATAACCAACGATGGGGTGCCACGTGGCAGCCCAGGATTGGGCCACGTGGCAGCCCAGGATTGGGCCACGTGGCACCCTTTTCAACCAATGAAAACTGGACACGTGTCAACGCCTGATTGGCCCACGTGTGTGCCATGTCACCTCTGCCGTACTGCCACCTGTCTGTTGTGTCAGCTCATCCGTATGCCCTGTCAGCCTGCCACGTCGCTGGATGATGTCAGCATGCCACGTGTCACCCTGTGAGTGGTGACACGTGTCACTTTTTTATTGGTCCATCCGTACCCCCAAACGGCCAAAACCTCCTGCCACGTGTCACCTTCCGGTGCTGCCACGTGTCATCATCCCATGCTGCCACGTGTCGTATTCTGGTATCGCCACGTCACCGTACGGACTGACACGTGTCTGTACAGACTGTACGGACAAGTACAGTGAGCATCCAAAATTTTTCCTGTTTGACTTTTTGGACAGAACGCGATATCTTCTCCATACGGACTCCGCTTGACATAAAAATTATACCACCGGAATCAGGAAGACGAGCCGGACGCAATGGCACAGGTTTCGTCGCATTCCAAGCACTTTCATTTTTGAGCATTTTACAAGCCCTATCAGGCTTCTGGATCCGTTTTCGGATCACACCTCCCCACAACAAGACCTTTTGGTCCCCAAAAGGTTACTAATCAGCTAACAAGCCCGGGATAGGCCACCCGGCTTGTCCTCTATCTCTGAACTCTGTCCTGTGCACCTGTCTCATCAAGATCAGCTGTAATACAATAATGACCACTGAAAGTATATTGTTAGTCATTGCAATCCTGTTACATTTCACTGAAGCCACTATCATCCATGTACTGAACATTGTTAATGATAACATCAGAAAAACGACTGCAAATGAACTGATATACTTGAAGTACTTGCACGACATAAGTTTATCTTGAAGCAATTTATGATTAATTTTCCACTCCATAATCATGTCTTGTTCTTGCTTAAGATCTATAACTTCACTTGAAACAATTAATGGTTTGTCACT
>SNQJ01S0211084.1:0-15935 GCA_010110895.2 Picea sitchensis | reverse complement strand
TACCTGGGATTAGAGTTGATTTCTACATTCATTTACGTCTATTGTGGTTTACCCCTTTCCATTGAGAGATTTTCCTTGTAACAACACACTCCTCTGCTATCAATTTTCTTTCTTCTATTTTTCGTGTAGTCCATGTGGGCACATAATTGAATTCATCTACTTCCATGTCTGTCACTTTCATTTCTGAACCCCTAGGGTCTTGAGAATTTCCACCATCAAGAATTCTCTTTCTCTTGGGAACGCAAGTAACAACATGCATTATCTACAACTGATATCAAGGGGGATCCCCGCCATCTCCATAACCCACACATCCCTCATTATTCTCTCTTATGCCAGCATTAATTTCCTGATTATTGTGGCCCAAAGAGGAACTCTTATGGGAGTGATGAACCATTCCAGCTTTGACATTGGCTATAGATATGCCCCTTTGTCTATGTTGCATCTTCTTGTTCTCCTCTAGGAGAGAGACCTCAATTTCACCGACATTTGAACTTTCCCTTGTATGTAAATCATTGAGGGTGATTCACTTCTTTTTTGGATGTGGTTTTTCTTGGGTTTGTTAGCGCTGCCATTTTTCTTTCCATTTAGAGTTGGTTTTCAGTTGGGTAATGTCCCATGTTTTCAAACATGTGAAGTCAGGTACGTATAAATGAAAGGGTCAGAGTCAGCAAGTGCCCAATTGGCCCTTGGAAACGGGAAGGGATGTCAAAGTCAAAAACATGTGTAAACAGTATGGGCATGTCATTTCCAAAAGGTCGGGTACTGTCAAAATTAGTCTCTACGTGCCCTAGGTCGAGTCACTTAGTTAATGGATCTCACGTTGATAAATGTTGTGACTATTATCGGTTCATCATGAAGGCCAGAGGAATAAAAAATTACGGCGGCCGCATCACATATGCCCCAAAAACCTTATTGCATGTACTTTGAACACAGGGAGGTGTTATGGAGGATCTTCAATTCGATTTGGAACATCTAGTCACTATGAATTCAATACCCTTCGACACGTTTCTCCTTTCAACCCCATCAATTATAAATCCCAGAGGTTTTTCACCCAAGATATTCACGAATTTAGATTCAGGCTCCATCTCTGAGTTCTCCCACAGGTCAAGGTCGATAGAATTCCCCATCTGGGGCATCCACTCAATACACTACATGTAAGACAGATATCGATCATATTATGGAGACCTCTCAGAACATGAAGAAGGGTAAACATAGTGGTAGGATCACCAGACTCGAGCCTCAAAGTGATTGGGATTCATTTTCACTCAGAACATGTTTCCCCAAAGGTGAAAGGGAGATTTTTCCTTCACCTACGAGAATGACGAAATCACACCTCTCAGGACTTGGAATGGAAGAAACTACATAGGAAGGAAGGAGGGTGGAAACCTTGTCTCCTCAACAATGGATACCTCAGAGAAGAGGAAGACCAAGGAAGAACAAAGAAGTTGTGGAAACTAAACTTTCAATTGAGTTGCGGGCACAATCAATCGTTGAAAAGTTACTTATGCGCATTGTTCGCCTGCAGCCTTTGGATGCCTCAGGCTCAAATTATCAAGAGACAACTCAACAACTGAAGCAAGCAAAGATATCTAGCATTGAACTGTACCACGAAAATAGGAAATTAAGGCAACAAGGTTGTGAGGGGAATGCGACGTGGCTAAAAAGACAACTCCGAGAGGCGCAGGACACAATTGTACAACTAGGTGAAGCACAACAACTATCAGAAGAGAGGAATGCTAAACACTCCAGGGAATGTGAAGTGGTTGAAGATATATCCCGCATGGCTCTCGCCAATGAGAAGAAAAACCAAGACTAGCCGAGTTCTTTCTTATATTTGCAAACAAAAGACAAATCTTAGAAATTTTGAAGGAAGCATCGCCCAAGGCGTTTCACCATTTTAGTAACGGCCATGACTGTATACATCCACTTCTCGCACACACTTCCTCCCAAAAAATGAACATGCGGTAGAAGATCAAAGCCATTTCAACTGACAATGGGACTCTAACAAACGTTTGTCTACCCAGATGCCCGATTGACAAACCAAATCCCTGTAGTGGATTATAACGATTTTGATGTAGCCTGAATGGATTTTTGTCTATTTTTGGAAAAAATCATATGAAGAGTTTTGTAATGTAGAACAGTTGGTTCCTTAGTTTGTAGAGATAGAAGTTAGAAGAGTAGGCCCAAGAGACACCCTCGTTTATATATTTGATCTTTTTATGTAAGCCAGGTTGGCTAGAAAATTTAGTATAGACCATAGCGATTGTATGTAATTTGAGTTCGACCGAAGATTAATGCAAAAGTCCTGCAACTTTGATGAAAAGATTCTAATTGCAGCAGTTGGATGTATTGTTTTCCCTTTCTTGCGTATGTGCTTCCTGTTATGTTTTTCCATATCTATTTTTTGTCTATTTCAAAATGAATTTTCGAACCTGTGGATTTGCTACGCAACGCCCCTTTTTTGTGCCACTTATAGAAAACATTTTCTTCTAAAAGTTAACTCTGAATTCGCCTGCAGCAGTGCCTCAAGTTACTTTCTTGTATTTTTTCCCCACCACATTATGATTTTACACTGAAGATTGTTGTTCGCTTAGCCTTATCCTCTCAAGTTCAGTCACCGAGTCAATTGTTTCTGTCATTTTCTCCAATCAACTCCATAGCCCAAGTCTTACTTTCTTGTGACAATATAACCAGAACCCATTATATCAAAGGTGTTAAATCTAGTCGTCGTTGTAAGAGCCATATACCACATGGAGATCACACCTCTCGAGAGAGCCCTCTCAAGATCTGAAAGGATAGATTCAGGTCTCAAAGTTGGGTGAAAAAGTTGCCTTCGTCATTTGTTTATCAACCAAATAGATTTACAGAGTGCTAACATTCTAGCGTCGTTGTCGGGGAACGAAATTGAATAGATTTTCCCTGGGAGAACAACTAAAGTTACAGTTTGACCCTTCAGGGTAACAGAGGGACAAACATCCATACCGGATAAAAACTTTACCCTAGTGACTTCAATTGAAAAGACCAGTAGCATAAATTAATGGAGTTCAGGAACCCTGGCTCCGAAGACGATCTATACCAGAGAAAATCCTGACCTGAACCCTATGGAGCCTGTGTACGACACCAAGAAGATTTTGTGCATTAATAGAGAGCAAGCTCTAGACCCTTTCTATTTCTTGGATAGAATCATGTCCTTACCTAAAGACGACATGGAAAGAATTGTCGACCTAGAGTTTGATGAGTTATTCGGGAAAACCTTGTTTAGGTCTAAGTTGAAACCAACTTAGATGAGATAGTTTTCGACCAGAAGATATTCCAATAACTAGTGTCTAATAACATCCCTAAAACCCCAAATCCTCCTAGAGACATGGCCGACATATTTTACCCTCTCATTCTTCCAGCCCAACTGCATGACTTGCCTCAGAATTACAACCAGAGGATTGAGCTCTACGATGTTGCTGGGAACATTTCATCCCAGAAGCACCTAGATTGGTTCAATGACTTCATTGACCCAGAAGAGGTAGAATATGGAGACATGAAAATGAGGTTGTTCGTGCAAAGTTTTTTTGGGGAGGTGAGAAAGTGGTTTAAATCCCTGCAACCAACTACTATTCGGGACTTTTCGATATTTGAAACGGCCTTCACTAAAATATGGGCAGACAAGAAGAACCCCTTGCAATTTTTAACGTAGTACAATAATATGAAGAAGGCACCATAAGAGACAGTGCAATAATTCTCATCCCATTTCATGAAAGTTTATAACTCGATTCTGACAGAAGTTGAACCACCTCCCGAGGCTACGCACTTGTGATACGTTAACTCTTTCGACAACAATTTCTCCTTGCTATTGAGAAAAATAAGATCAACAAGTCTGGACGTGATAATGAGCAATGTGATCGAATTCGAGGTAAATACGATGGCCTAGGGGAATATCAAACAAAGATTCAATAGAGGCGATAAGAGTCCCCAAGGAGACTCACAACCATCAACATCAAGATCCACAGATGAAAATTTTGACTTAATTATGAGAACCATGGAGAAATTGATGGAGAAAATGTTTGTGGGAAACAGACCCACCGCTAGGGAGCAGCAGGACCCCCAACCCCGAAATTAGAACCTCAGAAGGGTTCAAGTCCCTCAAATCAGGAAAAGGGAATAGAGGGAGCAGAGAGATCAAGGCGACCAACAAACAAGGCCTTCGTTCCAAAACAACTACACGGATGAAGACTTCGATCAAATGTTTGAGGATCAAATTCATTGTTGCGATGACAAGAATCTGTGCTTGTTTCTGACGAAGAGAGAACATGACTGGTACATGAGAAGAAACGACGATTTTATGCTGGATATAGATGATGCATGGATTGGGGAAACTGATGACGCAATGTCCTGGGAAATAGAAGAGTTCTAAAAGGGGTATGAAAATGCCATCATGTAGTTCCGGAAGAAGTATAACCTCAGGAGAACAAAAGCATCCATCGAGCTTGAACAGATGAATCCCGTAAGGAAACCTTAGGTGGGCACCCCTTCCACAAGTTGACCAAGGCCGAACAATGTGAACAAGGATGCGATGGAAAAGGTAAAGTCAAAGGAAGAAGCCCTGAAGAAAACTCTAGAAGCAAGTCGAGAAGCGGGTGGAAAAGAGGTAAATAAAGTCTACCCTCCCTTTAACTTTGAACATGAAATGGCTAAAATTAAAATTTTTGTCCCCTTCAACGAACTTATTAGAAAGGGTGAATACCGGGATAAAATTATCAAAACAATAAAAATGGGAGGGACCCTTGACACTATGAATGATCAATATGATCACCTTGCTATTCTTTTTGGTCCGTGCATCGAGGAGACAAGTGATACTAAGGACATACCTCCATTCTATGTCAGTTTGAAGGTTCATGACATGACCCTTCATAACACCCTACTGGATTCCAGTGCATCGCACAACCTCATGCCAAAGGTGATCATGGATGAACTGGATTTGGATATCACTATACCTTACAAGGACCTTTTCTCTTTTAACTCAAGGAAATTCAAGTGCCTGGGTCTCATTAAAGACTTGGTCGTGTCGCTGGCCCAGATCCCTTCGAAGAACATGGTGATGGATGTGGTCATGGCAAACATACCCCCAAAGTTTGGCATGCTGCTATTGAGATCATGGGCTGCAAAGTTAAAGGGAACCCTGCAAATGGACATGTCGTACGCTACCATTTCGATCTTTGGCTAGGAAAGACAGTTGTATAGAGAGGTCATGCTAAAGAACATGGTGAGCAGCAAGACAGCCAAATAACCATCCCATATAATACATCGATACTGATGTTGGTTCTTCTATACTCTACAATGATCTGAGTTTTGAAGAATAAGATAAAACAATCATCATCACAGCCGATGAAGAAACTACGCAGAAAGTAGAAGAGTGCACTGACTTGGAGGACCGCATGAAAAAAGAGATACGGAACATGAGTTTTGATGGCGCAATCAAAAAAGAAGGGGTTGGGGCTGGTGTGTGGGTAAACCCCCCTGAAGCGTGCACAAAAATGCGCTCATACAAGCTCGTGTTCGAGTGCACAAAAAACATGGTCGAGTATGAGGCGTTGATTCTGGGCCTAAAGGTACGCCATCCTAGAAAAATAAGTGTACACTATAGTAAAGGATTTGAAGGAGTTCATGACGTACATATTTCATTCCCACATCATTGCTTATGTGCCCAACAACTCAGTAAAGGATATCCTGACTCATCCCGACCTCGAAGGAAGGAGAGGCAAGCAGATAGGGGACATGCTGGAATATGACTTGGAGATCAAGCCTACGAAATTAATTAAGGGTAAGGGTATGGAAAAGCTAATAGCGCAGTCCGATTGTGATGTGGTGGGAATGAATTTCATCATTGATCTATCAGAGAGTCCTCAAGAAGAAGTGACTGCACAGGTGTCCCAGGATTTTGTCAATTCTTTGGATATCATCTATGTATTGAACAATCTCTAGGCCCCTTCTGGCATTAGTAATATTAAGGCCATATTTCTCAATCTTGAAGTGGTTAAGTTCTACATCCTGGACAACTCACTCTACTGGAAAGATATCGAGGGAATGTTGCTAAGTTGTTTGCTGCAGAATGATGAGAAGCAAGCCATGAAATAATTTCACAAAGGCGACTGTGGGGGGCACCATTACTGGAAAACCACTACGCAAGAAATCCTAAGGGAGGGATACTATTGGCCTACCATCTTTGTAGATGTGTACAAAGAAGTCTCTAGCTGTCACGGATGTCATATTTTCGATGGGAGAAGGAAGCTACAACCCCTGCCACCAAATATGATCTCAGTCAAGGCATCGTTCATGCAGTGGGGTTTGGATTTCATAGGGGAAATAAATGCACCATCCTCGTCACAACACAAATGGATACTCATGGCCACTGACTATTTCACAAAATGGATAGAAGTGATCACTAGGAAACACGCTACCGGCACAGTAATCATCCAATTCCTGGAGATGAACATATTGTCACGGTTTGGGTGTCTCGTCAATATCATAACAGATAATGTGGCTGTATTCAAGTCTAGGAGGATGGAATTTTTTTTTTAGGATTACAACATAACCCTGGGGAATTCTACTTCGTACTACCCACAAGGAAATGAGTTAGAAAAATCTTTGAATAAAAGACTAACCAGGATCATCAAAAGGTTACTGCAAGACAATAAGAAAGCTTGGCATGAAAATAGTATCTACACGTTGTGGGGAGATCGGGTTACCACCAAGAAATCCATTTCAATGTCGCCTTTCTAGATTGTGTACAGTGCACATGCCATTTTTCCTACTAAACTGGGAATGTCCATCAGAAAATTGTTGCAAGAGTAGGAGGTCAAACCAAATGAAGCACATAGAAGAATAAACCAGTTGGTTCACACACAACAAATGAGGGAACAAGTGTACCATCAATCACAGCTCCACCAAGAAAACATGAAGAAATATTTCAACAAGTGTTCCAAGCCAGAGGATTCTTGGCTGGGTGATCTAGTGTTGAGATGGGATGTGAGGAATGAGGACAAAGGAAAGCAAAGAAAGTTCAACCACCTTTGGACAGGTCCATTCAAAATCAACACATATTGCAGCAACAATTCTTATTTCTTAGAAGGATTAAATGAAGAATGCCTTGGTTGGGGGCCTGTAAATGGCAGGTTCCTCAAACATTATCTGATGTAATAAATTCTGTTTAATCCATCTGTCATTGTATATAGTCATTTTCTTTTATGTCAATTCAGTACGTCAGCATAAAATTGAAGCCCAAAGTGAAGGCCCTAAGTTTGATGCTAAGTCTTTTTAGAAACTGTTTCCATAGGTTTAGGTTGTGTCATGTTTTTCATATTGCAATGTTGAAGAGTCGAAATAAGGCCCAATGGTCAGGCACCTTCTCTAATGTTCTTTGCTACCTCGCGGGGAGGATAACATCCTCGTTGGAGCCCGCTGTTAGTATCACCATTTTTCTTTCTGTTTAGAGTCGGTTTTCAGTTGGGTAATGTCCCATGTGTCCAAACATGTGAATTCAGGTATGTAGAAATGAAAGGGTCAAAGTCAGGAAGTGGTCGGTTGGCCCTTGGAAATGGGAAGGGATGTTAGAGTAAAAAACATGCGTAAATGGTATAGGCATGTCGTTTCCAGAAGGTCGGGTACCTTCACAATTAGTCTCTATGTGCCCTAGGTCAAGTCAATTAGTTAATGGAAGTCACATCGGTAAATGTTGTGACTATTATCGGTTCATCATGAAGGCCGAAGGAATGAAAAATCGCATTGTTTGCATCACGTATTCCTTGAAAATCTTGCCACATGTACTTTGTACAGAGAGAGGTGTTATGGAAGATCTGTGATTCGATTTTGAACATATAGTCTCCATGAATTTAGTGCCCTTCGACACGTTTCCCCTTTTCACCCGATCCATTATAAATCCCAGAGGTGTTTCACATAGGACATTCAAGAATTTAGATTCAGGCTTCGTCTGTGAGTTCTCCCACAAGTCAATGTCGATCGAATTCCCCATGTAGGGCATCCACTCGATACACTGCATGCAAGACAGATATTGGTTGCGTTATGGCGACCTCTCAGAACATGAATAAGGGTACACACAATGGAAGGATCGCCAGACCTGAGCCTCAGAGCGATTGGGATTCATTTTTTCTCAAAACGGGTTTCCCAAAAGGTGAAAGGTAGATTTTTCCTTCACCTATGGGAACGATAACATCACACGGCTCGGGACTTGGAATGGAAGAAACTGCACAGGAAGGAAGGATGGTGGAAACCTTGTCTCCTCAGCAATGGATACCTCGGAGAAGAGGCAGACCAAGGAAGAACAAGGAATCTGTGGAAAGTAAACTTTCATATGAACCGCATGCACAATCGATCGGTGAAAAATTACTTATGCATGCTATCCGCCTGGAGCCTTTGGAATGTACCAGCTGAGAAAGCAGGAGAAGGATGAGGAGGATGGATGCCTTGGGCTCAAATGATCAACATATAGCTCAATAGTTGAAGAAATCAAATCTATCCATCAATGAATTGTACCAAGAAAACAGGAAACTGAGGCAACGACTAGTGACGAAGATCACAAAAGCATCAATAGCACAAGGTCACGAGGGGAATGAGACATGACTAAAAAGACAATTCTGGGAGGTGCAGGACACGATTTTACAACTGTGTGAAGAAAAAAATCTCTCGGAAGAGAGGAATGCCAGACACTCTAGGGAATGTGAAGCGAACGAAGAGATAGCCCGCACAGATATCGCTAGGGAGTAGAAAAAACAATACCAAACGAGTTCTTTCTTGTATTCTCAAACAAAAGAAAAATCTTAGAAATTTTGAAGGAAACATCGCCCAAGGTGTTTCACCATTTTAGTAACGACCGTGACTATCTACATCCACTTGTCGTGCACACATCCCCCCAACAAATGAACACATGGAAGAAGATCAAAGTCGCTACAGCAGAAAACGGGACTCTGAAAGACGTTTTTCTACCCATATACTCGATCGACAAACCAAATCCTCGTGGTGGATTATAACGATTTTGATGTAGCCTGAATGGATATTTGTCTATTTTTTGAAAAAATATATGAAGATTTTTGTAATGTAGAATAGTCAGTTCCTTAGTTTATAGAGATAGTAGTTAGAAGAATAGGGTAGCCCAAGCGATGCCCTAGTTTAGATATTTGATCTTTTCAATGTAAGCTAGGTTTGTTGGAAAATTTAGTATAGACCATAGCTATTGTATGTAATTTGAGTTCGACTGAAGCTTAATTCAAAAGTCCTGCAACTTTGATGAAAAGATTCTAATTGTAGCAGTTGGATGTATTGTTTTCCCTTTCTTGTGTTTGCACTTCTTGTTATCTTTTTCCATATATTTTTCGGTCTATTTCAGAATGAATTTTCGAACATGTGGATTCGCTGTGCAACGCCCCTTATTCGTGCCACTTAGACAAAATGTTTTCTTCTAAAAGTTAACTTTGAATTCTCCTGCAGCGGCGCTCTGAGTTACTTTCCTATATTTTCTCCTCGCCACATTACGATTTTACACTGAAGACTATTGCTCGCTTAGCCTTATCCTCTCAAGTTCAGTCACCGAGTCATTTTTTTCTGTCATTTTCTTGAATCGACTCCATAGCCCAAGTTTTACTTTCTTGCTCCAATATAACCATAACCCATTATATCAAAGGTGTTAAATATAGCCATTGTTTTAAGAGCCATATCTCGCATGGAGATAACGCCTCTTGAGAGAGCCCTCTCTAGATCTGAAAGGCTAGTTTTGGGTCTCAAAGTTAAAGTTACCTTTGTTGTATGTTTATCATATGAACACATTTACAGAGTGCTAACAAGGTTCATAGCTGATTTTAGGGGCAAAAGTTTGAAAATGGGCTATTTTCCATGGTTTTCCCAAAACAATATTCGCCAATTTCCATTTTTTCTAAAAAGAATTCTCCCAAATTTCATAGAGTAAAATTATTTTACCTTAAAAATCACCAAAATGTTATAGAAAATATATAAAATCCTTAGAAATTTGAATATTTTATAAAAGTATTGCTAAACATTTCATATTTTTCATATTAAGGATTAATAATATTATCCCAGGTTTCTACATTAATTTATCCCTGCTTGGGGTGGCCATAACATTGGCTTCGACATGACAATCCTTATTGTCATTACCTCCTATGATTTCTTCCAACCAATTAAAAAATTAGGTGTATTCGATTGAAACCATATGAGTGGTGAAAATGCCTTGAATATAAAAACCACTATGGGCTTCAGCTTCTTTCATATTAAAAGACTCAAAGAACCTTGTCATCTCAGTCATGCTTGATGAACTCTTGACTGTACTATCGATAATATCGAAAGGTATGAAAATAGATTGCCACTTCCCCTTCTCATTGAAGAACAAATATTATGTCCTATACTATCTACATAACTCATAAAGAAAGAATATATAACAAACAAAATCAGGAAGAAGAAGGGGCTTCACTTAAAAACCAAAGAGCCTTATGTGTGTGAATTGTTCGTCCAACAAACATACTCCCTTTCCCATGAGAAAATCTATGGTCACCTCTATCACCCAAGATGGTTCAATTCCAATGAGTGTACTTATGCATTCCTTAACAAAGGAATCTTGGGTTTTGGTAAAAATAAAATAGTGTCTTATGTTTCCATAATTTGGGGTACAAAAATTAAGTTGGATCTTCATCAAAATTGATGTTTCCCTTTGGGGTAATTCCCTCCAATGTATTATAGTAAAACAAAAGAAGAACCAAGTGATAGGTCCTGTAGAACCTATTAGTCTAAATTTATTTTGAAAATTGGTGGGAAATCTTATTTTAAATAATCTGGGCCCAATCGAAAATGACCCCTACTCATGCCAAGTAATGGAGGACATATAAAATATACTTGGGAATGGAATTTTTTTATTCTTTATAGATTAGTGATGAAAAAATCCATAGAAAATATTTATATGGATGAGCCAACATACATGTATTAATCTTGCTAGGGATCAAGCATCTGAGAGAAGGTTGGACCAAAAAATCCATGAGTATATTTGCACCACCACCTTGAGCATCCAGGAAGGAGTCTACCTCGGAAATATCCAGGTCTTTGTTTGGTTCTGGGATTCATAGCATCATTATAAACATATTGGGTGTCAAAAGGATAGGAGTCCTTCCACTCTCCTTTACCTTGATTATTCGATGTTTTGAAACAAATCTTCAAGCACATCATGATATAAGTTCTCTAAAGTCAAATACTTTAGGTTTTCAACTACCCTTAGCTATCCCCAAATTCCATAAAAAAAAATTCAGTTTATCTTCAGGGAAAATATTATAATGCAAATTATATCCAATAAACCATTGGAATAACTTGCTTTCTTAGGCCAATGGATTCACTCTATCTCCACAAAAAGGTTCTCTCATTTTCTTTCTCACCATCTTTTCCACTTTCAATGTGTTTAGGTAAGAGCGATTATTGCATGTATAAATAATGTTTTCCATCCAATAGGTACTCTACTAGTCATAAATTAGGGGTCAATATACTATTCAAATTTTCCCCCTTGTACACTTGGTTCATGTTACTCATTAAATGGTAATTGTCATTTACATACAAAAGTATTGATGAGAAATGTACAAAAAAGTAATCCTCATTAATTAACAACAATCATTCTTGTCATGTGAGAGGTGTGCAATATATATGCTATTATTACCTCAAAACCACCAATCATGTCCTATGTGGAATGTGGGCATGGAATTACATGGAATGCAAATGTGAGAAGTAAGAGTAGTGTGCGGAATGTAGGATGTAGGAGGAAGAATGTCTATGGGAGGAATGTCAGATGTCATCTTCTCACATGAGCCTCAACGAAATAAAAAATATTCTAATTATGAGGATGTGGGTTGTGGGGATGCGAGTTGTGGGAATGTGAGGTAACTAGTATGGAATGGAAGTGAGGGAATATAGGTTTCAAGAAGGTTGGGACCACAATAGGATTTGTGATAGGATGTCCTACATTCACATGAACTTAACAAATGCACGATGTGGGTTGCGAGTGGTTGATGCCTTTGTCAATGTAATTACCCCCTGCATCTGCATGAATAAATTTTTATATACAAGAGGGACGCACAGGAAAGTCATGCTTAGGTAAAAGAAAGGAAAATGTATCAACATGAGTATAATATACATTATATAAACAAAGTTAATCTTATTTTTCTTAGGAAAGGTGGTAGGGGGATTCGATTTGTTTGAAGAGAAAGGACCTAAATTCAATCAAAGGTGAAGGAAATATTACATGTCCATTGATAAAAAAAAATGTGTCTTTAGAAATCTTATGTGGGAAAAAATTATCGTTGATAGGGGCTCTTAGAGAAAATTCCCCTTTTGAGGGTACCAAATAATTTTTTTGACCCTTAATTTAAAAGGGCTGGCTAACCTCTCAAAGGAATTTTCCCCAAAAATATTAATTGAAAATATCAATCCTTCTATTATCCTGCTGCAAGAGATTACGTCAGATGGGAAGAAAATCACTTATGATTTCTCTAAATTGTTTAGTAATTAAGATTTCAGTTTTATAGATGCCATTGGGAGATCAAGAGGGAACATAATTAGATGGGAAAAGTGATCCTTGCCCTTATTAATTCTGGGTCCTTTCCTACAAGATTAGGGACCTTAATTTTCTCCTTGGATTTTCATAAATGCATGGTCCACCCATAAATCCTATATTAGTACTACTCTGAGTCCATAGGGTCGACCATGTATTTATCAAGGTCTCTCTCACTTAGGTAACTATGAATCTTTCTGTTGGGAAGTCAAGGGAACTCACTGCCGTGAAAAATACCAACAACCAACAACAACGCTTGTTGTTACAATGAAAATCACTCAGGAGTTCATTCTTCAGGCCTAACAACCTGGTTCTTCATTTTCCAGCTCCAATATGCTTCAACATGCTCTAGAATTTTCCCATTCGTCTTGTTCAATCTTTGGTTCTCTCTTTTATTTTCTCTCCTTGTTCATCTGAAAACTGAATGTGTAAAAATTGCATGTAAACCCCATACAAATTTCCCCTATTTCCCAAAGACAATTGATTGCTCACTCTATCCAATGTTGATTGCTTCTTCCCCATTATTTCCAATAACTATGGGACGTGACTCTCACACCCACCCTCTTATGTGAGTTAAATGGTTGGTTGTCATACACTCAAACATAAATTTAGACGTTATCCCCAATGATAATAAAATTTAGGAAATTAGGTTGAATTAATAACCACAATTAATTTTCCCCTTGGACACCTCTTAGACACTCCCTTCTCTTGTGTAAAACGCAACCCCCATATCTATCCATATTCCTAGAAGATGGTATCACATTATATTTATTAAAAATAGAAAACTCATTCTCAATATTACATTGCTTAGCCACAATCACATTCATAGATACATTATGCATTAATTTAAATTGGGTAATATAGTGGGGATGTTACATTCCCCCTCCCCTACAATTTTGAATAATCCTGAATGTAAAGCACCATACTGAAATACATAAATAAATTTACATCACAATATTCATAAGATAAAACAAAAATATGCAATCCTTACCCTCCAATAGTAGTGCCAACCATAATCAATCTCTCTTATCAACATGTCGACCCAAGGAATGTTCCCCCTTCACTTCCCTTAATCAATCAGGATGCACCATTCTTTTATCAAGGCTATTAGAGAAAGTGACCTAGAATTTTTGAGATGTGGTTCTAAAAACTAGCTGCCCAAAAATGGAGTCTTGTATTTTTCAACTTTTATTGTCCTCAAAATTGAAAAAACATTATGAGTATTCTTCCCATATATTTTCTTCATGCTCCTGTGTGGAATATTCAGGACCATATTAGGTCCATTGAAACTTTACCATCCCTATGTCTTTTTTTCGGATCACTTTGACTTTTTGATCCAAGATGCATTCTGGTTCCACCTGGAAATCCCCTTCATTTTCCACCTAGATCACAATCCAATCTATTATGTGGTTAGGGTTATCCACATATTTCCCTAATAATGGTACATGGAAAACATCATGCACTCTCATGGATGAAGACAATGCTAGAATGTATGCAAATGTCCCTATTTTCTCTAATATTTCAAAGGAACCAAAATATCTTGTTGCTAGCTTTAAGAAGCAACCCAGTATTATCGAACTTCTTTTCATTTTAAATTTAAGAAATACATGTTATCCCAATTCAAAATCTAGGGAAATTATTTTCTTTTCTGTATAAATTTTCTACCTATCCAAGGAAGCCTTTAAATTCTAACTAAACTTTTTCATCTTCTCTTCCATTTCCTTTAACAAATTTGGCCCAATGATATCTCTATCTGTTGGGTTATCCTAGCTCACTCGTGTGTTACATTACTGCCATAAAAAGCTTCAAAAGGACTCATTTTTAATGAGGCATGATACCCATTATTATAATCAAACTCCACTAAGTAGATATAGTCATCCCATTTCGATGGTTGATCCATCACATACATCCTGAGCATGTCTTCAATTATCCTATTGGTCCTCTATGTTTTCCCATCTGACTCTACCTGATATGTTGTACTAAGATTCAAATTTGTCACAAAGCCTTGAACAAACCTTGGCATAATTTGGATGTAAACTTGGAATCTTTGTTTGAAACTATTTCTTTAGGTAGTCCATGTATCCTAGCAACTTCCTTCATGTAAATATCTGCAATCTTTGTTGCCCTATGTGTTGTCTTTGTGGGAATAAAATGTATTTCCTTCGTCGATTTGTCCACCACCGCCATGATGGAAACATGTTGCTTCATTGTTTTGGGCATCTTTGTAATAAAATATATCGTGACTATTTCCCACTTCCATTCTAGAATGGGAAATAGTTGTAGCATCCCCACTAGATATTTGTCTTATGTCTTTACCTTCTGGCACTCTATACACTAGGATATGTAGTTAGCCACTTCTTTCTTTGTTATCGGCCAAAAGTATTGGCTCCTTACAATTGTAATGGATTTTTGATATCTTGGATGTCCAACATATGGCACGTTGTGCATTTCTCTCAGCACTATATTTTTCACCTCCATGGAATTTGGAACATACACCTTGCCTTTATACAAGAGGATTATATCCTCTTTCAATTCATAATTTTTAAATTTCTATTGTAAATTACCTTGTTATAAGTTTTCTTTCATTTGAAAATAATGTTGATCTGAATTTGCTACTTCAAGAATTTTTTATTTTAAACCTGTCCTGTCCAAGCTTATGGTTGAAACATGAATTTAAATAGCTCTTATATTGAGTGCATCAACCACTTGATTTTCTTTGTCTTTGATATGTTTAATTTCAATGTCATACTCACTAAGAAATTTCATCCATCTAGTTTTCCTGGAATTTAATGTTGTTTGTCCAAATAAATATTTCAGAGCATAATGGTATGTTCTTATCTCAAATATCTTCTCCATGAGGCAATGTCTCCACTTTTTTAATGAATGTATGATGGTTTCTAACTCTAAATTATGTGTGGCATAATTTCTCTCATGCTCTTTTAATTTATGTGACTCATAGCATACCACATGATCCTTTTAACTGAGGTGTCCACCGAACCCTTCCTTGTATGCATTTGTGAACACCACAAAGTCTTCATCCATATATGCAATATTTAATATGGCCGCACTTATTAAAATATGTTTTAACAACTCAAAACTTTCATCACATTTTGGAGTCCATTCGAATTTGTAACATCCTGCTCTGGCGCACTAAGAAAACTTATTATTTGAGGACACTTGCTCGCAAGTGATCCGGACTATTATGATATTAAAACATTTTTCCTTGATTATGATGCGTTATAATAGATGACATGTTGTTTTACTGCATTAACATAGACAGGTGCTATTGACTCGGTGTTACTGAGTGTGCAGGGTTTTGGACCTTAAGGATGCA